>JASDQU010100336.1:325949-337238 GCA_032191745.1 Picea mariana
ATCATCCTCCCTGTGTCCTTTCTCACTTTGCTTTCACTCGCCTTTATATCTGAGGATATACACTTGCATTCTCTGATGACCAACCACAAGCCTATGGCGTCATCTATGTCCTCTCATCCCACGTGAAGTCACCTCTGCTCGTGGGCGATAATGGCTCCCATTGCCTTCAATGGTTTGTAGTTTAAACACTCATGGCTGCTGTGACTTTCTCTCAGTTTATTCGTTTGGCTCTTTAGATCACTCATCCTTCACCCAGGTTGGTTCTTCTCCTCTGCTCTTTCCGTCTGCGCCCTTCTCCCTTTCAGTCTCTGCTTAATCTGCTTGCTCGACACTTGCTCGCCTCTTCTACTCCCAAACCTTCACACCAACATGTGGCAGAGGTAAAGAGCTCCATGCTCTTGCCCGAATTGCATCTCAGAATAGCTCGGAGAGCAGTTTCGAGCACTCCAAACAAACTGTAGGAGGATGGAGGAGCGTACAGATGCACGACATCGTGAAAATCAGGGGATACGTGAGGATTTCGCAGGCCTTCAGACACAGTTGCAACAACAAGAAATCCGCCATAATCAAGAATTGGTGATAGTTTTAAGGGGAGTCAATAGAAATACAAGATAACTTAGGGTTGTTACCCAACAATTGGGAAATCCTCAGCAACCAACGAACTCAGTTGGCACTGGCGAGTCTCGACTACCCTCTTCTTTTCATTCTATAGCCAGTAACGATCATCTTACAGTTCCCACAGATCCAGGATTCGCAGACCGCCACTATGCAAAGGAGAACCCAGACTGCCACTACGCAGAGGAGAACCCAGTAGAGGCGAATCTAGAAGCTCGACCGACGGAACATCAAGAAGATCCCGGGCAACCTCAAAACTATTAATCATGTCTTATATGAAATGTAAATTTTTGTTGTTGTTAAATGTGTATATCGCCATTTTTACATGGCATAACTGCAACTCACATGGACAAGCTGATATAGTTTTCTTAGGCCTCTATAAACAATTAAGCTCTTTTGGAAGTAGCCACATGTATTTTTTGAAATTTTGCTACTATCTTTTTAATATAAAAACCCTCCAACCGTTTCTGCTAATTTTTTTTTATTCCACACAGGATTCCTCTCGACAATAATAGATACCTAGTTTAACCAAGCTCAAAATACCAAGTAGGAACTTTCAAACATCTAGTAACACAACCCTTTTGTATGATCCTTCTCTGCGCTCTTCATGGTACTCTTAAGATGTAATAGAAGCTCATGCATCAAACTCCCCTCTTTAGAAAATGAGCACACCATGTAGTACAAGTGCCTTGATCATCTTGTTGATCTTCTATATCCTCTAATGTTGCAATTGCATCCTCTTTTGTGATATTTGTTGTTCTCTTCTATGGCATTTCTCTTCTCTTTGTTGCATCCTCTAGCTTTTTTTCATCAAGTGGGTGGTGTAACTCTTTGCATTTAGATGAGCATTACAAATACCGTCTCCTCTTGACTTAGCTCCTCCAAAAGCCTTTTAAAGCAACTAGCTAACAATCACATTGCCATCTCTACAAGTCACATCTCACACACATGACCAAAATACTATCCATTTCAATTGCTCTCTCTCTTGTAGTCTTCATCAAGATCACCACATCTACCCAATGTTTTACTTTATATCATAGTAGCGTTCATAACATCTACCAACATCTCTATTTGTTAGAGCTATTACTCTTCACAAAACTCTCTTGCTGGAGTTGTCTTCTCTTTATAACTCCTACCTAGTGTATCATTACCAGAGTGGTCTTCTCTTTATACTGTCCACACAACAATACTCTTGCAATCTCTTCTCTCTCTACCAACTTTTCTCGCAAATTATTCTCACACTTCTACCCAACAACTTTCCTCTAGAATTGTCTTCTCTCTCTCTTCTCCAACAACTCTACCCAACAATCTTATTGGAATTGTCTTTACTTAAGTAGCTTTCTTTTTTTTATCTCTTTTAACAACATCCCTCCTTTTCACTCTGACATCTTTGTCGACTATTTATAACTTTTATTCTCATCTTATGCTCAATGTCTCTTAGTGTGTCTTTTCTTTCTCTGACTCTTCTCATTCTCTCATCCAATGCAATTTGAAGCGTGGCAATTTGTCTTTCTCATTGGGACTTTTGAGATTAAAATATAGTCGCTAATTTGAAAACATTTATCTCCTTTATTCATATTCCAAATCATATTACATCATACTTTGTTGTAAATCTTTGATATATTTTTTTGGGATGCAACATGTATGACTCAATACACTCCTTTAATAGAATGATACATGTGACCACTTTTTGAACACTTTTCAATTACATGAACTAGGACATAGTTAATTGCTATGATAAACACTTCACTTGTAAAAAGTCTTAACTTCCTTGTAAGAATAATAATTTGGCTTTAGAATGACAAGTGAAAATTGTAACTTCCTCGCTAGAATGAGAATCGTTGTAACTCCCTTTGCTAAAATGATAATTGTGACAACTTTTTTGGAGAATAATAGATTGCATGGAGTTGGACATAGTTCGATTGGGATGGTAAACACGTCACTTGCCAAAATCCATAGTACTTCTCAATACATTCCGTTCTCTAAAATGACAGAGCTTACGTTCCCACGGCCATCAACTATTTGAACGATTAGTTGCTAGGGGTATAAGTAGCTGTTTTCTGGTTAGCAGAGCTTAATAATGTCCTTTCCTCCTCCTGGACATAACCCAATACGTTGTATTGTGGTTGGGCGCACTTGCATATACTGAACAGGGAGGACAGAACAGCTTGGTGACTATAAACTTATACAATGGAGTCCATTCGGTGTGCTGCGCTAACGATTTTATTCCGAATGGAAGGGTACGCCCAAGTTTAAAATTTTAAGGGCATCTAGGTAAGAATGGGCTTTTCAAATTTCAATAGTTTTTGAGGGCAGTGGTATGGGCCTGGGCAGGCGACTCCTAGTGGTATCCTCCTGGTTCGAGAGGACAACCGTATTCAGGGCCCGATCATATTCTTTGGCAGCAAACTTCTTACACTTCAGTTTCGCTTCGGTTGTTTTCCATTCCTATAACCATAACCATGTTAACTGCTGCTGCTTCAGTGGACTCAGCCTTGCAAATCGAGGAAGAGGAGAAGAAAACCAAATGTGCGTTTCTTATGGTTCTGTTTTTTCCTTGTCTGGTCCTAATAATAATAATAATCCAAATCCATCTCCTCCTCCTCATTGCTGTTTCCAAGCTACACATTTTCTGTCCAACATCGCTGCACAGAATTGCAAGAATACTTGGTGCGTTTGGTGTTTTTGGATACCTCATAGAAATTGGGCTTCTGTAGCTGCCTCTGCCTCTGCTTTTATTCATCTAAAATCGGTGCCGGGGATTTCAGCAACACAACTGGAGGAGCGGCACAGAGAGGCTGAAGAAGAAGATGACGACGACGATGGTGAAGAAAATAGTGATCAAATTATTGAAAGGAATGAAGGAAATAATCTGGAAAAGAATGAGCATTCTGCTGTCGATTTTATGGAAGTGGAGAGAGTGTATAAAGTAGTGGAAGAGCAGTTTGAATCATCAGATGGGAATATGGAGGCAGTTCTCGACCAATGTGATTTTAAGCTTTCTCACTCGTTGGTTTGTCATGTGTTGAGCAGATTCTCTCATGCTAGGAAACCGGCCTTTAGGTTCTTCAATTGGGCAGGGCAACAGGTGGGATTTTCACACAATTCCTTCACATATAATGCCATGATGAGTATCTTGGCCAGAACGAAGCAGTATATGAGCATGTGGGAACTGATGGAAGAGATGGGCAAGAAAGGGGGGAGTGTTCTAACAATTGAGACGTTTGAAATTGCTATCAAAGCCTTTGCAGGTGCCCGGGAAATGAAGAAAGCCGTTCACATGTTCGATTTGATGGAAAGGTACAACTTTAATGATGGTGCCACTTCTCTGGGATGTAGATCACCTCACTTGTCTGGGTACCACACCACCTTTAACTTTCTCTTGGATGCTTTGGGGCGAGCCAAGCTAGCAAAGGAAGCACAAATGCTGTTTGAAAGACTGAGGGAAAGATTTCCTCCTGATGCCAAAACTTACTGTGTGCTTTTATCCGGATGGTGCAAGGTGAAGAACATGATACAGGCAGGGAAAGTGTGGAATCAGATGGTTGATGAGGGATTCAAACCTGATGTTGTCACTCACAACATCATGGTGGAAGGCCTCTTCAATGGAAGAAGGAAATATGAGGCCCTCAAGCTCTTTGATCTAATGAAAGAGAATGGCCCTTATCCTGATTCTAAAACCTACACTATTCTAATCCGTGCTCTTTCCAAGTTACAGAAGATGGAGGAAGCCTTCAAATTCTTTGCTGAAATGCAGGAATATGGCTTCCCACTAAATGCCGCTGTTTATACCTCTCTAATCACAGGTTATGCCACCTCAGAGAAGTTGGATGAGGCGTATACGCTGTTACAGGAAATGGAAGAGAAAGGGATACCTCATGACTGGCGGGCTTACAATGCTCTCATCAAAGTGATGGCGATTCTCCAAAAACCAGACGAGGCCACTAAGCTCTATGAGAAGATGATCCAATGTGGGTTCCAACCCACAATCCACACCTACAACACGCTCATGAAATTGTATTTCATAGCGAGGAAAGCCGAGATGGGTTTTGCAATTTGGGATCAGATGGCTCGGAATGTCTGCTGCCCTGATGTTAAGTCTTACACTCTGTTCATTGGAGGGCTCATCAGAGAAGGCAGGTCTCAGGAGGCTTGTGCCCTTATAGAAAGCATGATTGGCCAGGGTATGGAGGCTCCACGTTTCGATTACAATAAATTTCTTGCTGATTTTGGAAAAACTGGCAGACCTGATATACTTGAAGAACTTGCGGCCAAGATGAAGCATGCAGGGAAGTTGGATGTATCAGAACTGTTTCTCAGGTACTCTCAGAAGATTAAAAGTAAGATGAAGAAGAGGGCCAAAACAAGACGGGGTCATTCAAGTAAACGATCAGGTGAGATCGATGCCACATCTTTCTAGTATTTAGGGCCATCTTGTTGTACATGTCTTGGTTCACCAGTGATTTAGTTTGAAATCAGTCTTTCTGGTTTGTCCTTTCCAAGCCACAAGTAAAAAGCATATTTCTAAATTCTATGATCTTACAAGACAATACTGTGGTTTCGGGTTTAGGAGGAGGGCGGTTCTTTCTATAATATTAGTGCTCAGGGAAATGGAAATGGATGTTCAGGTTTTCAAGAGAAACTCCATGAAATCTAGCCCGTTGTAGAATATCATCAAAACCTGGCCTAGATTTGAGGTGTTGATGACAGGGGTCCCCTGAAAGTTCAAACCACAAACACCAACAAAAAAGAGCAAAGACACTACAGGACGTGAAACTCACAGATTCAAAAGCTTCTAAAGCGTAGCCAATTGCATACACACAGGAATTAAAACATCACATAAAGACAACAAGGTTTTCTTCATCAAACTGGCTCAATAGGTTTTTTATTAAACTTAAGAATTTTTATAAAAATTACATTTACAAGCCTCTATGGGCTTTCAGCTTCTTTGAACATACAAGTGGGCTCAAAGTCCCTTCAAATTTTCTGATTACAAAGCCTGCTGGCCTCAGTCTCAGCTAGGCATACAAAATCTCACCAACAACCTCAGAAAACACAATATTTTACCTGTGTAACAGTCACTCAAGTTTCTTCTTTTGCAACTTCTTTTGTTCTTCAGCTCTTCTTCCTTCTCTGTTCAATTTTCTTCTTTCCTCTTCTCGTGTTTTCTTCTTTCGTTTCTTCCTCTTCGTTATCCCTGTTCTATCTTCTTCTGCAAGCACTCCTCTCTTTCACCCTTTGTTCTTCCTCTCTTCTCTTCTGATTACCTTTGCATGGCCAAAACTAATACACCACAGAAATAATAATAATGCTTCTCCCACTCAAGCTGTCCAACCGTATTAAAATATTAATGAATTTCATTAATTCAACTAAGGCCTAGTTCATATAAGTCCGTCCCCTGTGATTAAACCAAAGATTCCTTAAAATGTATGTACACCTAATTAAATCACTCTGCAAGAATCACATGAGGCAATTAAATTTTATCATTGCTGTTTGATGGATGAACCCCAATGGATTGTTAACCACAAGATTGTGCGAGGGGAGATCGGATGGTTGAAAATCATATTGGCAGATGCAATGACACGAGACCCCTGAAATTTTGTGAACTGTATATATGTTCAGATCTGATGGCTACGGACCCATATCGGCAATCTGCTCGAGCCACCCTTGTCCAGAACTCAGATGCTTTGGTGAAATTTGGTCCATTTGTGGCATATTAAGGGACGTCTGAGATTATTTCGGGGCTTCACACATGCTGCAAATCCCGCAATGAAGGCTGATTGTTGGATGTGTCTGCTGCTAATCTGATGGCTGGGGTGCATCGGCAGCTCTATCACATTGCTTCAGGGTTTGTCAGGTGGTGGGGGAAGGATGACAGACGCTGGAATTCTTCTCCTGCATCAGGTGTGCATGAAATCTACAACTGAGAGGGATAGCTATCATGACCGCAACAAATTCCTTTGGAAGTGCCATTGTTATCTACTATATCAATTGACTTGGTGACGATTGTGTGGGCTTGTGATCAATGTTATCAGAACCGAACCGGTCATCAAAACTGTCGACTCCAGAAACTGGAACCAGACCAGAAATAGTAAAAAACCGGAAACAAAACCGGTTGACAAAAAAATACATAAAATATTCAAAATTTGAAAAAAAATTCATGTGCATCTATGTGAATCCAAACCATTATACATAAACATGCAAAGTTTCTCATGTATATAGCAAGTATTGGTGCATATAACCAAAATAGCACTGAGTGCAATCGATATCTGAACGAAAATACATCAACAAAGAGGCTATAAATGGCCTCTAGAGTCCAAAAATAAGTAGAGTATTAATTAATAACTATACTCTAGACTCTAGACTTTACAATTTAATCGTATCACTGAATCATCTAAATTCTCATCATCGACATCCTCAACATGTCTAGACTCAAAATGGGATTCTGGCTTGATTCCCTGGCCCTGAAGATTCCTGTCCAACAACAATGTCCAGATCCCCTGGCTGTGGAAGATCCTCTTTAAATAGCATTTGTAGGGGCCTAGGGTTAGGTTTAGTGTAGTAACTTTTTTTATTTTGTTTTAAATTTTTTTAGTTTATGTGGTCCCCATCACGGCTGTACGGTTCTGTACGGAACTGGCCATTTCCTGTTCCATTCTTTCAACCGGAATGGTGCAGCCCCAGAATTCTAAAGATTGTTCTGTTGTTCATGAAGGAACTCTTGCAAGTTTTGTGTTTTATATTCTACTATGGTTGGCCTTTCTTAAAGAGAACTGTGTACAGTTTAGATATTTCAAAGGGGATTTACCAAGATATGTACAGAGAAACTCACGTCTGCCATCTTTTAGCTCCTGTTGTACATTATTAAAGCTCCATACACAAACGTACAATTTTTTTTTGCAATGGGTGTTTCCCTGAGGATTTCCTTTGATCTTGATTGTGGGATTGGTGCATGAAAAAACCTATTAAATGTGTAATAGATTCGCTGTGGTAAACTTGTCAATAATTAACCCTTGGGCCTCTACACATTGATCATGGGACTTAACCAACTATAACCCTTCTTCTGAAGGATATATACAAATGATTTTGACTTTGATTGCAATGATTATAGGACCCAACCATCTATCACGAGGAATTTGTTCGTATTCCTTCTTTTGGAAATTTTCCCAAGAAATTGGCTAGTATTTCCTTGACAAAAAGTATTTGTATTTTTGTTTAGGCTACCCATCATTTATTGGATTGCTTGCATAATTGCCATAATCAATGGCACATGAACGATTGCAAAGCACATTTATAACATAAATACTAAGTGGCAATGGTATCATAGGTCAATTTCTAGTGATATTATTTCAAATTATTTGTATTCGTATTACTTTTAACAATTTATAGATGTTGCAGATGGGTTCAAGTGCCCTAAGGAGGAAATAGGCAAACTCGACCTAGGTGGGAGGATTAGGAGGACTACCCTTGCCAACTAGGAGGAAAGAGAACCCTAAGAGAGGGAAGGGAACTAAGAGGAAAACCCTAGGGCAGTGAGCTAGCTCACTACCAAACAATTTATACCATGCTATGAAGACTGGACTTGGTAGGTGTGGAGTCGCCACTCCATTTTTGGACAAAACCAAGAAAACGGGAAAGGATAAGAGGGGAAGGCACATTGAGTAAATTAGGGTTGTAACTTAATGCACTATGGCTGTATATATAGTGTTTTATCTTGTTTAATGGGTTATCAATGTCTAAATAAACTAAGTAAAGACTGAAATAAATCAATTAAAGAAAAGTAAATGAATCAGTTTATTTCCTCATTCACTTTATGTGCCTACTTAGCCTTCTAAAACTATAAATCTGAAAATGCAAAAGAATGGAAAGAAATCAGTGTTTTCCTTTCCTTCTTGTTGGATTTTCATTAATTCCGTTAACATTAGATTTACCACAGCAATTTGAACTTCTTTTGCATGCTTGTTTCACCATAGGCGATGCTACACCATCGCCACCCAACCATAGGCACCTACTTGTGCCTCCCTCGAGCATAGCATATACATCCTAGGAAACCCTTCTACACAAGGGAAGAAAACCTTTTTCACTAGAAGGACCAATCCTAACATCCACCTAAAGTGCTATATACTTGTGCCTCCCTCGAGCATAGCATATACATCCTAGGAAACCTTTTTAGAGAGAATATCCTTGCCAATACAAAATAACCAAGAACAAGCTCTATCCACTAGAGCAAACCACAAGAAAGAATCCCCGCAACATAGATGCAACACACCCTAGCTAGAGTGCTAGGGTGTCTAGCCTCCACTAGCATACCACCAAGAGATCACAATGTAGCTGCAGCTCACTCTAGCCAGAGCGCTAGAGTGGTTGGCCTCTACTAGTACATCACCAAAGCAAACTAACTATGCAGCTGCAACACACTCTAGCCAGAGCGCTAGAGTGGCTGGCCTCCACCAACACGTCACCAAGACCAAAAGAGATAGACCCTCCATATGCACCCTTCTTCCTTCTGCAGTTGTAGCTGCAGCTGCAACTCTCTCCACCAAACTTGCGCTATAGATCAATGAGTGAGTTTGTAAAATGAGGAACCCCCTTATTTATACTAATCTGTCCAGTGACTTTTCTGGCAGGGTCGACCTGACTTTCTGGAAAATATATTTCTTGTTTATCTTTTTCTTCTGGAGTCGACTTTACTTTTGAAGCATTATAATTCTTCTTTATTATTTTTTGTGAGACTGTCTGGGATCTTCTTGATTTCTTGGCATCTTCATCTATAAGAAAGGTTATCCAAGAGGTGAATACCTCCCGCTGCTACCAGAAACGCCAACACTCCCTCTTAGCTAGGAAGGTATTCATAACAACTAGCTAATCTGTACTCAAGTTGACAAACCTATCTAGTGAAAGGTTACATCAAAGTATCATGGTCTGCATAACCTGCAACAACCTGTCATAACACATGACATATAATCATCATCTGCATAACCTGCAACAACCTATCATATCACATGACATATAATCATCATCTACATCATCTCATGGAGTAACCCTCCATCTTACAGAGCCATATTCAAGCTGAGTAACCATGCATGATGCTGAATAAGTAAGGTGCTAAACCCTGTGTAATGCGCAGTTGTCACACACTCAACAGAGTGACTAGTGACCACCAAGGCCATTCTTCTAACCATATGAATCATAGAGTAACTCTCTATCATATGGATCACGGAAGAATAACCGTCCTCACAGATGCTAAAAGCCACGTCATGGGCTACTGAGACCATTCTTCTAACCATATGAATCATAGAGTAACCCTCTATCATATGGATCACAGAGTAACCCTCCATAGAAGAAAGCACGTCTCCACAGATGTTGAAAGCCACGCCATGGGCTTCTGAGACCACACGTCTCGGACCAATCTCTAATCACAACACCACACGAGTCATGGAGTAACCCTCTCTTCATGTGTGTCTTAGATATCAACGTCCTACACCAACCTCCCACACTCGCGGTGTCACCGAGAGGCGGACCATTCAACTTGACCAGGCCTTCACCAAATGGGTCATAGAGTAACCCTCTACCATGTGAGCCCTAGGAGAATGACGGTCCTGGACCATTTTCCACCATGAAAATGTCCGTCCATGGTGCATCAAAAATCTGCACAACTTGGACCATTCTCCACTATGAGAATGTCCACCAACAATTTGCACATTCTGGACTAACTGTCCACTAGCACACTGACTATCCATGATGCCAATCATCAACACCCCCTCTCGCCCAAGGGAGCAATCTGGACAAGCCCTAGCTTGTCCTTGAAGTGTACAAACTTCGTCTTGGACAAAGGCTTCCTCAAAATGTTAGCAGTCTGCTCATCGATGGAGATGTACTGGAGATTCACTTCTCCCTTTTGGACTCTGTCATGGAGATAGTAGTATTTGATCTTAATGTGCTTCGACCTGTCATGGAACACCGGGGTTCTCTGAAAGCCTCACATGACTTTGATTATCACAATATATCACGGTCGAATTCAACACCTGATCAAATAGTCCAGAAACCATCTTACGGAGCCACATTGCTTCCGTATAAGCCTCACAAGCTACAATATACTCTGTCTCTGCAGTGCTGAGTGAGACAAACTTCTGCTTCCTGCTAGTCTAAGATATCATAGCAGAGCCCAAACGAAAGCATCCACCTGAAGTGCTATTTCTGTCATCTGCACTCCCTGCCCAATCAAAATTTGTATATCCTTGCAGCTGTACATCACTGTTTGAGACATATCTCAAACCATAGTTCAACGTTCCACGTAGATAGCTCCGAATATGCTTTGCAACTATCCAATGCTTTGTAGCTATCCAATGCTCATGTCTCGGTTCCACCTGGAACTAGCTCAATGTATTCACAACAAAGCATATGCTCGACCTAGTATTTACCAAATACATCAGTGAGCCAATCAATTGTCGGTACGTGGACGCATCTACTGGTGCGGAATCTGAGCCTCTCAACTTCTTCAGGTTCATCACCATGGGAGTGGCCATGGATTTACAATCCATCATCCCAAATCTTTGAAGGATCTTCACAACATACTTCCCTTGACCAAGGAAGATTTCTCCGTGCTTCTGCCTGTTGATATTATGGTAGCTGCGGGAGGTATTTACCTCCACGTGTAAACCTGACGAGGATAGA
>JASDQU010100336.1:346566-370700 GCA_032191745.1 Picea mariana
CGCCCAGGGATCCCCGAGAAGGCAATAAAAGGCCTCTCAGCAAGAAACAAGAGGGACTCGGAAAAATAACAAACAAAACCTAATCAAGAGGATAGGGGGTCTCATCACGAGCCAACCTATTATGTTCATGGGTGCCTAACAACATGACATTGCCACCATCTGGTTACCACGCCAGGGCAGTGACCTTTGGTTGCATGGCCAAGGGAAAGGGGGTCTCATCACGAGCCAGCCTTATCATATCTGTGAAAGTACTTGTGGGCAACACTGTCAGCTCTAGTCACCACGCCAAGGCAGTGTCCTCTGGTTAGCCCTTGAATAAAAAGAAAAAGAAGAAGAAAAAGCAAATAAAGGCAAGAAAGGGCTTGGAAAAAATTGCATCCATGACGGGTACAGCTCGCCTTCTACAAAGGCACCCATAGATAATATCATGCATCCCTGGCTCTCACTCTACTCGTATGTCTAGACATCCCTTAGACACATCACCTCATTTACATGACTTGGATGAAACCCCTTGGAAACTTTCCTTTCCTTATGGATACTTGCCCAATAGGGTGTGTTGTCCTTTTTCTCAACCTTGTATTGTAGGTTTTTTGTAGAGTCTTTGAGCTATTGAATGATATATCAGGGTTTTTATGCATATGTTTGATAATATTAATGATGAAATGTGATTAACATTGCTATGATCCCTGTGACTAATGAGCCCATGGAGGGAGTAGTTTTTGATGTGCATGACCATGCCCGACGGACAGGTACCATTTGGACCGGTACACATGGGGAGATGATTAGTTTGGACCTCCATGGGGTTGAAGAGCCCATCAGATGGTTGTAGAGACCCTGTTAGAGGGGCAGAGACAGGACAGTGTTTGACAGAGGTTTTGCACCGGAGAAGAAAAGGACGTTTTACCAGAGGCACTTTGGTAGAGCCCGATCTAGGGGGAATGACCCCTTTTCAGTGGAACGTTGGCCTTGGAAGGCTTAGAGTGTCCCCATCCTTACCATGATGTCATCCAGCTTCATGGTCATTCTTGGAGGCAGACTGGGCAGCAGTGGCACGTGTGGCAAGTTGGAGAAGCCCCTGGGGGGCTAACGTTTTGCTCCTAGATGTCTCATCTGCCCCAAAAGGGGCTAGCGCCTCCCTTGAAGGGGCTTTTACCTTTATTACAACTCAATTAGGGTTTTATTTTGACAATTTAATGTAAAAACAGTATTCTGGTCTTGTCGGCCATTTTTTATGACCTAAAATTAATTAAGGTCATTGATACACTATATATTGAGGAGTTTTAGCCTCATTTTGACATAACTCATCACTCACTCTCCTAGTGAGGTTTGGTTTTTGCGCCCTATTAGGGTTATTGGCTATTTTGAGGAAGGCGCACTTGTTTGGAGAGGAGATTTTTGGCAAATTTATGGTGTTTTTCTTGAAGGAAGGTTTACAACTAGGGTTGCATGCTATTTTCTTGATGATTTGTAAGTATTTTTTTGCAAAACTTCTTGATTGAATGGTTGTAGTTTAATTTCTTGCATTTATTTATAAATATTGCTGAATCAAAACCCTAGGGGACAAACACACAAGTAGGTCATTGTCTCATGTCCCCTAATAGAAAAACCTTTTAGCCATTGAAGAAGAAGAAGAGAGCCTAGTCATTGCTACACTCTTTCTTTCTTCTTCCCTTAAGCTAGCCGTACCTTTAAACTTCAAGAGGAAGAGGACGTCCCAGGCCTAGGTTATCTACACCTAGGGCCGTTTTTCTTTTAGGGTTTGATGAAAGAGCCTTGCCTTTGCAACACTCTCACTCTTTAAACTCTCCTGTCTTGATTTTACTTGTCTTTGAGCTAGCTTTTTGCCGGGAAGGAGGAGAGAGCACGAGGCCTTGCTTAAGCAACACCAGAGTGAACCTCTCTCCCCTAGGGTTCTGTCTTTAAGGCCCTGCTGTTGCAGCACCTTGAAACCTTTCCCTCTTGTCCTTTGAATCTCGTCCCCTTCAACTTGTGCGCCCTTCACCTTTTGACTCCATAACCCTAGGCACTGATCTTTAGCCTCCAACGTTGAAGTGAAAGTGATTGAAACAACTCTCAAAACCTCTTATAAATTGAAACCCTAACTAACTACTAACCCTAAAAGCTGACGTCACCCTTGGTTATTTCATCTTGACGCAACAATTTTTATATATTAATCAATTGGATGGTGGTTTGATGCATTTATTGAATGAGGATTGATTGGATACATTGATTGCTACATCATCTTGATATTTATTGGTGAAGTAACATTATTTCATTGCATTATTAACAAACATTGACTTCGTCAATATTTATTGTTGCAATTGCTTATATTGATATCAGATAGTCCATTAAAGTAACCCATTGAATCATAGCTTGCATATATATATTGGTTTTCTTTGTTCCGGGCAGGTGTTCTTCTTTGGGCCTACACTTCATTATTGGCTGTTTAGCCGGGACTATCTGTTTTGGTGGTGACCTGTGAAGGGGGAACTTTACTTTGGCTTTTTAAACCTTTGCCTCTTCAAAACTCCAGGTTACCGGGGACGTCTCCCTTGGGCCTGACCTCCCTAAAGAGAAAGAACCTCCCCATCGTGGTGACATTGGGTGGGATAGGTTCCTGTTATGCCAGTTTGGCGTTCTACTTCATAGCCACTTGACCTAGCTACAAACTGCGCGATAACAGTTCCTTCATAGTGATCGATGGGGATGGGTGCCTTTTCTCCCTCCACCTCCACCTCTTTCTCTTATTGTCATTTGTATCTCTTTTATCTTGATAAGATTTTAGCATCAATGGGTGTTAATAAAATTTTAGTCCCATTGATCTATTCCTTGGTCATTTGTGGATGTTAATAAAATTGTTTTATCTGAAGAGTCGACCCAAGAAGTTCCTGCATTTCAGAGAGCTAGGGTGATTTTTTCTGTCCAAAGAATTCAAAGAAAATTACCAGCTAATTTATTGCAGATTGCCAGGGAATATGGCTGCCAATTTCAGAGGATATACCCCAGAAAAATGCATGAGCTTCAGGAAAGCCAGGGCACATTTTTCTGGTCCACGAGTTCCAGCCAAAAGGATCGACCAGATAGGACACAATTTTACTATTAGACACAGTTCTTCAACCCATCTTACTATTACTTGGTTCCCAAGTATGCAATTTCTGCATCCCCCTACTTTGGCAGGAAATGTAAAGGATATATGATGTATTTTCAGGATGTATGATTTGTTTTCTCCTCTGCATTAATTAACTATAAGATGCATCTGAATTTTGTCTCAAATAAACAAAACAATGAAGCTTCCAATCATGAACGTTGCCTGACTTAGGCAGTTATTAATTCAAAGTTCTGATTTTTAAACTTCCATGCTGATGGCTTCTGATAATCAAGCTTCACTGCTGGTTTTTATGCCTTGCTGCTTACAACTGTTTATACATCCATAATGCTGCAATTATGAAGTGTTGGAAATGCTTGTTCGGCAGTGGAACTAGTTTTCAACATCTCCCAGTATTAACAATATGCTTCAAACTAGGAGTCCATTGAGGCCTTTTATTTCTGTTATTCTATGAAGTAAAGCCGCCTTTAACAATTGTTTGTGGTTAGACACATTGCCAGTTTAAGCTAATTTCAGTTGATTAATTATAGGGATGTCTATTTTGATACAAAGCTGGTAATTTATGTTTATGTGATATTATCATGTGTGGATGTTTTTAATCTTCTGCAGTGTGAAATTTAGACTTCTGCAGAAATTAACCTGTTTCTAACTTATCTTCATGAACTTTGACATTTTGTGAAACCTGTACAATGGTTATGTATTGAGTTCTGCTGTTACGGTCTTCGGATAGTTTAGGATAACATCTATCCAGATTCCACATCCATGGATAGGTAGGTCAATTTAAATACAATCTGAATATATTGTCAGAATAATTTGTTCCATTGTAGAATCTTCCTTGACTTTAGTGCAGGTGTGGCTGCACAGTATTATCTAGTGATTTGTCAGAATAGTACTTTAGGCTAGTTGATTTTCTTTTATCAAGGATATTAATTGACAAAATGTCTATATCTTATTTAGGTTTTGGAGGTAATTGGGTTTCTGTATCAGTATGTGAAGTTTCTGCGCGACATGGATACACAAGAATGGGTATTTAAGGAGCTTCAAAATATTGGGAATCTAGAATTTAGATTTGCAGAAGAGCAGCCCCAGGATGACTATGCGGCAGAGCTTGCAGGTTCTCTGTCTACCCGTGTTGGTTGTTTTATGACATGTTTTTGTAATAATCCTACTTTTCTTCACATGGTTGGTATTTCCAAAAATCTTCTCTCCAGATTTTGTCTAGGTGAACCTAATTACAATCTTTCAGGACATCAGAAAATAAGTTTTTGACATTCTTCTTTGCTTTGCGTGGTTGGGATTTTTAAATCAGTCTTTCTTCTCCAGATTCTCTCTAGGTGACCCTAAAGAACTATGCCAAGGAACGATCTTAAGTTTTCCACTTTTACTAATCATATATTTGGTTTCCCTTGAAAAATTATAATGCTTTTATATGCTTTTTTTAGGAGCAGCCTTTTTGCTCCCACTTTGTATCCCACAGTGTTGTGCTTTAGCAGTCCCTTTGACCTATTTTTGGTCAGTGGTTGGACAGTAATAAAACTATCTTATCTTATCTTATCTGCCAGGAGTTACTTGATCTCTCTGTATTTTGTTCTCTGATCTTGCCTTTTTGTATGACTCCGTTTGACCTTTTTTGTGGTCAGTAGTTGGACATTAATAAAACTAATCTTATCTAGCTCCCAGTGTTGAAATTTTGATTAAGCTGTTGAAATATTGTAACTGAAAAGAGTATTCTATGTATTATTGAGTTATTATTCATTAAATCAATCCCCTTTTGTGGATTGATCATGTCGAGCATTGTAATTGACCAAATCCCCTTTTGTGGATTGGTCAAACCCTAAATATATTGTGCAAATTGAGAAGTCGCTCCCCAGGCTAATTAAAGTGGTTCTAACCACTAAGAAGACAAGTCGGCCCTGCCTAGTGAAGAGACACCTTTCCAGCGCCTGCCAGTTTGTATAAATAAAGGAAGCCAAAGCCTCATTAACTCATTCACTCATTTGCTCATCCAGTGCCCAAGTTTGGTAGCTGCAGTTGGGAGAACAAGGAAGAGAGAGGTGCATTGTTCAGTGTTGGATATTCTCTAGTGTTTTGGTTTATTGTCTTGGCATTGTATTGGCTATCTATATTAAGGAAGTTTTTGTTGGGTTTTCTCCCCCATGAGGGTTTCCCAGGATAAATGCTGTGTATCTTGTGATTGTGTTTCTCCCAGTGATCCTATCTATGCTATGGTTATATAGTAAATTGAAAAGAAACCTAATAATAGCTTAAACCTTAACATGGTATTAGAACTAAGCTGAAGAGAGCATCTTTCACTAGATACGCAAAAACGTCACTGTTGTCGTACAAGAAAATTAGGGTTTTCTATTGAAGAGGAATTTTAGCCTAAAACTCATCAAGGAAGTGTGCCCTAGCCTAGCGAACTCTTTGGCAGCCTCAACACACTTTTTCAGTGGATAGAACTCTCGGAAAGTGAAACTCTAGTTTTCACTGGTACTAGAAAACCAGAAAACCAGAACCAGTACCATAAGTACTAGTCCAGAATTCCGCTGGTCCAGTTTGAAGGGGCAATATTTGGATTTTCTGAAATCTAACTGCACCGGGCTACTCGCCTTAGCCAAGCGCACCTCCTGGTAAGTTCAAAATTAAATTCTGAGCATTTTCAATTTTTGTTTTTTTTCCTAGCTCCAAGTAAAGATGTTTGCAAGCACTAAGCTTGTTGACAAGCTAGAAGGTGTGGAAAACTTCCGTGTCTGGAAGTATAGGATTGCACTCATTCTTGAAGAGAATGACCTAGCAAGATTCATTAAAGAAGATGTACCAGAACCTACTGATGCTGCAGCTAAAGCAAAACATTAAAAGGACACAGTTAGGGCCAAAAGAATCATGGCAGATTCTATTAATGATCACTTGATTCCTCAAGTGGGTTCAAAGAAGACTCCAAAAGAAATGTTTGATGCCCTAACCAGAATGAATGAAGGAAAGAACATCAACTGGAAGATGAATCTAAGAACTCAACTCAAAAGTACAAGGATGCAAAAAGGAGAAACAGTTCAAGAATATTTCTCTAGAATATCACAATTCATGTAACAACTAGAAGCAATTGGTGATACTCTAGATGAAGACGAACTCATAATGACAACCCTTAATGGTCTCACAAGACCTTGGGATGCATTCATCCAAACTATTTGTGCCAGAAAGGAGAAACTACACTTTGACAGTCTTTGGGAAGAATGCGTTCAAGAAGAAGCAAGAGTAGCTAACCGAGAAGCAATACTATGAAATTCAGCCTTCTTTAAGGGTTATTGGCTGAAACTAAGTGGTGCACAACTTCTTGGAGAGGCAAATCTTGGTGTATTTTGGCTATTTTCATGGTGGAAAACCTTCAACTAGGGTTTGAGCTTGATTATTCTTGGTAAGTAAGTAGAAAATCTGCATTTTGTTTATGTGAATGAATGCTTATGGTGAATTTTACTTGGTTCATGTTAAAGATTATGAAATTGCTTGTTTGAAACCCTAGGAGAAAGACTTAAGTTATTATCTTTTTCTCTATAGTTTTCCACTTGTTTAAATTTCTCAAAGAGCACCTCATCTAGAAGTAGATACTAGAGTCCTACCATTGTAGCACTCTAGTAACTCTACTTATATTGCCTATTGCATATTTTGTTTCAAATTGTTTAATGAAAGAGAAATCGCTGGGGTCTAAGTTTCCTTACTTTCTAGCAATTATCTCTCTAGGACTTGGATGTTTGAGGCCTTGGGTTACTAAGACCTCTCTCATCTTTTTCATCTCCTTTGATTAAGTATTATCATTTCTATTTCTCCCTAAGATTTGCTGCTTCTATCTACTTTTGCCTTAGCCTTCTCAAACCCTCAGGTCATTGGGGACGTCTCCCCTAGGGTACATTGATATACTCCTAAATAGAAAAGAGTTTCCTATTAAGGTGACAGTGATAGGTCACTCCTTGTTATGCCAATCTTGTGTCTACTTGCTTTGGGCTTTGGGCAAGTACAGATTGTGCGATCATAGACCCTATTGTGCCAATAGACACATCCTTTTGATGTGATAGGTCTTGTATAAATAGGAGTATATCCCCATTGTGGATCTCACTCACTCTCACACTTGTAACATTCTCTCAAGACAAGTTGTACGATTGAAGTGCGCACTTCTCTTAGGCGCAAGTTTCTAGGTCAAAGAGCACCCTCTTGTGTGCTCTAGGGTTCATGGTGTGGGGGATCTTCTCTTGACTCTATAGCAAAAGATTGCTGGGTTTTTCCCTTGATTGAGAAGGGTTTTCCCAGGATAAACTCTTGTGTTCTTGGGCATGGTTATTCTTTTTGTTATCTTGTTTACTGCAACACTTGTGTATCGTATTGCTGCATTGTTTATGGTTCAAGTACATGCTAAATTGAAATAAACAACATGTGCATGAGCTAAGTATCAATATTTAACACTTCTAGCTAGTGCACTACCAAGAGCTGATCTATTTTCTTCAGATTTCAATAGTGGGCTTGCTTTTCTAGGCAGTGAGGCACACCAAAAACCAATTCTTCCTGTTGTTATAGAGTTTTTGGCCAGTCCTCTATTAGGATTTTTCTCTTTGGCTGCAGATGTTAGGAGAGATACATATATGGTGATCCCTGACTTAGAGGGGGGCAACTTTCCCTCCTTCGCCTCTCATCTCTAGTTGATGGTTCGAGGGGGAACTAAGGCTCTAGATTTTTTTTATCTTACTAGTATATTTTTAGATCTTTGAGCTTTGAGAGTAGGTCTGCTTTCTATTTCTTTTATAGGAGGGCCCTGGGCAGTCCCACTTTGTGTCGATACTGATGTACTTAGGGGTCCCATTGACTTATTTGTGGTCATGCATTGGACACGAATAAACTTATCTTATTCTCTAGTAACGTTGTCTTGCATTGATCATATGATTGGTAGCATACCTTTGGGGTTTGGTCCATGGCCAATGGTTTCTAAAGACAACATGGTTGGTCACTTGGCCACATAGGGACTAACAGAAATCAAACTAGGCGAAGAAGGGAGGAATCAAGTATATTTAACCTTTCCTTAATGGAGGAAGATAAGGGTTCCTACTATTGATCCTTATTAGAAAGAAGAGTTGTACTGCCCATTAGTTAGCATTAGTATACCGTTACTTCACTAGCGTTAGGTAAAGATATCCTATATTGATTTCTCTTAACTGATTTTGATACAAACATACAGCTAGTATTCTATTGTTCTAGTCCTGCCACTGTATTTCATTAGTACTTCCTAAGCCTTTATATCTGAATATACGTCATATATTTCATCCGAAACCGATACAGTTGTACATCAAGAATTTTATATCAAGGATCCAAAGAGTGATCACAAAAATATGCTCTTTCTTACATAAGCAAGGAGAGCTAACATGTTTGTTTTGGCTTCAACTTGAAGACTATCTATATCTTCCATAAAAATGACATTCCAGGCTAAAATCTGTATAGCCAGATCTGATTTAAATCTGAGCCTCTAAATTAATATATCTTAAGAAACAGATCTTTGTGATCTATACTTAATGCAAGGCCTTCAACCTATTTTCATGAGGGATATGATAATTCTTGACTAAAATTTAGAGTTTTATCCTATTTGTTCATGTGTGGAATACGTATGTCCAGAGTTGATTCTAAGTTATCTTTTTCAGTAGCTAGCTGCTACTAAGGTACTTGTATGTAAAGTTAACTTATTGTTTTTTGAACTTATAAGGAATCCTTCTGTCAAAAATTATTCTGTTTTGAAAACATATCTGTCTTTTGTTGAAAACCAAATAATCTCTATATGTAGTGTTTGACATCGATAATCTTGTAGCTTTATTCATTGTTTACACAATAAAGTGTACTTTTTTTTGAATATTCATATATTAGATAAAGGTATTATATATTCCCGAGTTGACCAAAGTATGTTTTTGGTTTCAGTAAATTTGTTGGTATACCCTGAAGAGCATATCATATATGGAGATTATGCATTTGAAATATGGGATCCTAAATTGGTGGAACATACACTTAGCTTCTTCAATCCACATAATATGAGAGTTGATATATTGACAAAATCTTTTGATTGCCAGTCTTCAGGTATGCATGATTTATTTAATCATTGAAAATTATTTCTATATTAACATGGACGTTTTGATTTTTACCACCAATCACAAGGAAAATATAAGGTTTGTTTGTTGCATAGTTGATGTAATAACATGTCTGCAGTGCTATGTTAGAACTTAGTATGATAATTGCGTAGGAACTAGGGATTCATGGTGTGTGTGTAAGGGAATGGAGTGGTTCAGTTATGCAAATGCAATTACACTATACATATGACCGACCACCTATGTGGTTAGATTTTGTTTTGCAAGGAAAAATTTGTAATATATCATCTTTCAACAGATTAAATTACATTACATTCATCATGTGTGTATAGAGCATATATCTGGACTGTCCTCAAAACTGGGTTCTATAAAGGGACCTTGACCCTTCTACTTTCTAAATGAGACAAAAAAACTGATATTGTCCCTGGATAACCGGCACAAAAGCCTTACATACTTGACCACCAGATCATTTCCATGCGAAGAACCAAACCCCCCATCCAGAGGCAAAAAACTACACTATCAGTAATATGACATCACATCTGAATAAAACATAATAGAAAGCTAGAGAAAAGAGAAAGGTGGTGTGACAGTAATGTCACTATCCTTCTCCTCTTGGAGGTTTATCACCCCTGCCTCCAAAGCCACACCTGCTTCTCAAAAGACATGTAAGAATGAAATCATATTGAATCTGCTCCTCTTGGCTGTGACCAGCTCCAAAATTGCTAGTAAACCCAAGTCTTGGAAGGGAATCACACCATTCGGCCAATTTTACTGATAATTTGGAGTCCCCGAATACCTGTAGACTTCCCACATTCTTTTCTATGGCTATTCTTAAATTTGCAGACAATGCTGATAACTTAGCCCAGTTATTTGTGCCCTCCCCAAGACCCAAAGAAAAGGAGATAAACTGAGATGAAGAAAAGTACAGACACCCCCCAGCTCCACATTTACCAGGATCGTCTTGGGAATCTCCATCAAAGAAAACCAGGGGAAAGGATTTATCAATCTCCAAGATTCCGTTTTGGCACTGGACTTTCTCTTTCACTATAGATTTGTTCTCTTCATAGCAGAATTGAACTTGATAGAAAACTTGTACACCACATGATTGAGTTCCTCTTTTGTCACTGTGTCCATCCAATGCTCATTTTGGTCATCATCAACAAACCTTGGGGAAAAGAAGTGTTTTAGTATCTCTGCAATATTGACCACATGAGGTGCCTTGAACATAGATTGAAGGTGGGCTTATAATACTTCAGAAATCTCTTGAACCCTTTGTATTCTGGACATCCCAGAATGTGTTCATACTCTTCGTGATATTGACATAGTTATGAAAGAATTTTGTATTCTCATCCCCATTAGCTATCCAGGCAGCGCTACTTTTTAGTTTCCATGGAGAGACCTCCCAGTTTAATAAGGCTCTTATGGAATCCTCCAGTCTTTCAAGGGTTAGCTGTTCATTCTCACTAAATATTAGACTACTGTTCTGGTCATAAATTTGAGCAATATGATTCTCTACAGCCTGCAAAGCCTAGTGAGAGCTATTCTGCTTTTCCTTTAGCCAATCAATAGTCAACTCCTTAACCCGTTTTAGAGATTCATTGATGTGGTTAGATCTCATATGACCATTGATGGGATGGATAAAATACTCACTGTGTTGTGGATTTTGTAGCAAGTGCATCTTTGGTAACCTAACTTTGAGGGCATTGGGTTGGAAAAAGCCACTATTTGAGTGTGAGAACTTGTTAGCTACTAGCAATAGATGTTTGTCAGAGTCATGGGTTTCCTCCCTTTTCTATTTTATTGTCTACTCCTTTCTTTCTTTCGTTAACCATGGATTTTATAATTGCATAAGAAATGTTCTAGGCATTCCTTATTGCTATTGTCAAAGGTCATACTACTACTTCCTAGTTCCATGTGTTGAATTTAATGCAGCTGCAAGGGCCATTCTCCTGGAGGATGGCATAAGACCCTAGTTGTGGACAAGGGCCCCTTGTACACTCCTGGGGTTCTTGGTCTGGGACCAAGTAGTTAGAGCCATGGCAAAAGACCCTTGTAAGGGCCCCCAGTAGATGACTGGGGTTCTTGGTCTGAGACCAAACAGTAAGGACCCTAGATGTATTCTAGGGCCCCTGGATGTGTTCCAGGGAATCCTTGCCCTGAGCTTGGATTGATCCTTGGATGTGTTCCTTGGTGGTTGATATAAGTCCCTAGAAGTGTCTGGGGCCCTTGGATGTGCTCTAGGGAACCCATGCCTAAAGCATGGGTTGATCTTTGGTCTTGTACCTTGGTGGATAAGACCCCAGATGTGTTCTGGGGAAATCTGATCTTTGATCAGGTAGATCTTGGAGTATTACCTGTTATCCCTGATTTCTAGGGATAACTAGGAGATCATGTCTCGAGGCCCACAGGTCCTAGACATGGAGTACCGAGAGCAGGATTGACCTGAGCATGGCCCTAGAGGGCCCATCTTTCTTCTTCTTCATCAGACTTGTTCTGTCAGCAGTAGCAGCATCCATCACCTTCGGCTTGGACTTGTATCAGAGAAGGCTCTTGCTCCATGAGGTAATTGGTCCAGGTATCATGGTATGTGTCATGTTTGATCATTATAACTCTCAGATATATGCATTAGATTCCTTTCATTTCTGACGACTGCTTGGATCTTACACTAACCCACTTGACCATGGTTGGGGGGATTAACGGGGTGCCCTAGCAAGCTTGTATCCATAGGTTTTGGTTAGCCACCAGGGGGGATTTTGAAGAGCCATCGTCCGCTCCCACCATATTATCATTTTACATCTTATCTCCCATTCATCCATCCCATTCCCCTAGTCCGGGCATTAGGATGATCTATTTGTAGGGTTACACTTTATCTTGTGGGAAGAAGGGGCTAAAGGCCCAGGGGGTAAAAGCAGCTGGTAAAAGATAAAAGCCATAGAAAATAAAACCTAGAGATGCCTCGCCCAGGGATCCCCGAGAAGGCAATAAAAAACCTCTCGATATGAAACAAGAGGGACCCGAAGAAAAATAACAAAAAAGACAAGACCTAGCCAAGAGGATGGGGGGTCTCATCACGAGCCAACCCATTATGTTCATAGGTACCTAACAGTATGACATTGCCATTATCTGGTTACCACGCTAGGGCAGTGACCTTTGGTTGCATGACCAAGGGAAAGGGGGTCTCATCACGAGCCGGCCTTATCATTTTTATGAAAGTACTCGTGGGTAACACTGTCAGCTCTGGTCACCACGCCAAGGTAGTGTCCTCTAGTTAGACCTTAAAGTAAAAAAGAAAGAAAAAGAAATGAATAAAAGAAAGAACAAAGGCAATAAAGGGCTTGGAAAGAATTGCATCCATGACAGGTACAACTCGCTTCCTACAAAGGCACCCACGGATAATATCCACCCCTGGTTTTCACTATGTCTGGGCATCCTTAGACCACACCACCTCGTATTACATGGCTTGGATGATATCCTTTGGGAACTTTCCTTTTCTTCTGGATGCTGGCCCAATAGGTTACCTTGTCTTTTTCTTCAGCTTTGTATAGTAGGTTAGTGTAATGTCTTTGAGCTGTTAGACGATATGCTAGGGGTCTTATGCATGCATTTGATAAAATTAATGATGAAATATGATTGACATTGCTATGATCCTGAGGACTAATGAGCCCATGGAGGGCGAAGTTTTTGATGTGTAGGACCATACCCGACGGACAGGTACTAGGTGGACCGGTACACATGGGGAGATGATCAGTTCGGACCTCCATGGGGCTGAAGAACCCATCAGATGGTTGCTGGGACCTCATCAGGGCAGAGACATGACAATGTTTGATCGAGCATTTGCACGAGAGAAGAGGAAGGACGTTTTCATCCAGGACGCCTTGGCTGAGCCCAGCCCTAGGGGGTTAACCCACTGCAGGTGGAACACGTCCCTCTGTTGACCAGGATGTCCTGCAGAGATCCTTGACGTCACCTCCAACGTGTGGCATCTTTACAGGGCAGTTTGGCACGTGTGGCAGAGTTTGGAGGCCCAGGGAGGGCCAACGTTTGCCTTCTAGTGCTGAGTTTTGCCCTAAAAAGGGCCAACGTCTCCCTCAGGGGGGCTAGACGTCCTGCTTATTGCTCATTTAGGCTTTTATTTAGCAGTTAAATGTAAAAACAGTATGATTTTTAGTAGTCAGCCTTGTTGGTTGTTTTGATGACCTAATTTTTAAATTAAAGGTCATTTGATGATATAAATTGAGGATGTTTTCCCTCACTTTGAACAGAACATAACTCACTCATCAAGCGAGATCTGATTTTTAGTGCCCTATTGGGGTTTTTGGCTGAAATAGTGAGGCACAACTTTTGAAGGAAGAGTTTTCTTGGCATTTATGGTGTTTCTTTGGAAGGAAGGTGTTACAACTAGGGTTTGCTTGGATATTTCTTCATGAAATGTAAGTGTTTTTTCTACAAAACTTCTCTTTGAATGGTTGTAGTTTAAATCTCTTGCATATTACTTATATTTTGCTGAATCAAAACCCTAGGGGACAACCACACAAGTAGGTTGTTGTCTCATGTCCCCTGACAAAGAGACCTTAAACCATTGAATAAGAAAATAGAGCCTAGCGTTAGCTACACTTGTTTTCTTCATTCCTTATGCTAGCCGTACCTTTTGGAAGCCAAGAAGAGTGAGACGTCCTTAGCCTAGGCTTACTACACTAGGGCCGTACCAATCTAGGGTTTGTTGACAGACCTTGTTTTAACAACGTCTCCCTCATCAAAAACCTCTTGTCTTGGTTAATTTTTCCTTATTGTGCTAGCCGTTTGCCACGAAAGAGGAGAGAGCACAAGGCCTTGCCCTTGCAACACCAAGTGAATCTCTCTCTCTTAGGGTTTCTACTTTCAAGGCTCTGCTTTTGCAGCACCTTGAAAACCTACCCTCTTGTCCTTAGAAAACTTTTGCCCTTCAACTATTGCGTCCATCACTTGTTGACTCCATTAACCCTTAGGCACTGATCCTTAGACTCTAGCGTTGAAGTGATAGTGACTAAACAAACTTTCAAAACCTTATAAACTTGAAACCCTAACTAACAACTAGCCCTAAAAGCTGACGTCACCCCTAGGATTGTTCATCTTGACGCAACAATCTATTATATGTGAGCAACTGAATGACGTTTAATGCATTGATATGATTCAAGGAGTGATTATATTCATCGGATGCTATATTGTTCCAGCATTTATTGACAAGTAACATCATATTGCCATTGTTATTATTGCAAACATTGACTTCGTCAATATTTACTACTGTATTTGCTCATATATTGAATTTAGATAGTCATTGATTTATGAAGTATTAACCATTATTGCATGTACTAGTTTCATTATTGTCTTGTCTCGCAAGCAGGTGCCTTCTCCGTGGTTATACTTTATTTTGACTGTCTTTTTGGGCGGTAATCTGTGAAAGGGGAAATCAGCCTTAATCCTTTGAGCCTTTCCCTTTCAAACCCCAGATTGCCAGGGACGTCTCCCTTGGACCTAGCCTCCCTAAATAGAAAGGACCTCCCCATTGTGGTGACATTGGGTGGGGTAGATCCCTGTTACGCCAGTTTGGCCTTCTACTTTATAGCCTTTGCTCCTAGCTACAAACTGTGCGATAACAATACCAAGATGTGTTGGGGTGTGATCCTCTTCCTCTCTTCCAAGATGGTCCACAAGACCTAGGAGAGACTATGAAGATGAGCATGACCACATTGTGTGATGTATCCCTTATGCAGTGATGATGAAGTTAATTTCTCACCTTGAGAATCATATGGACATGTGTTGCCACTAAGAAAACCCCTTTGCCCTCTCCTAACCCCTTGTTTGTTTTTCACCCTTTGGTTTTTGAGTTTGGGTTTGAGTGGGGTTTGTATTTTTGTTTTTAGGGCTTAATAAGATTAAAATAAAAATATTAATTAATATTTAAATGTGACATTAAATTAATATTTATATTAATTAATATGTCATTATATTAATTATATTTTTATTACCCTAAGCCCTAGCCTAAAACTACAAATAGAAACCCTTTCCCTCACTTTTCTATTCACTCACTCACTCTCCTATGCTATGTGGCAGATTTCTCTGAGATTTCATTCTAAGTGTTGCGGCCTCCCTTGACTGTTCAGTTCGGTTTCATTCTAGGTGCTGGAAAGTGATTGCATTGAGAGTTTGACTTCATGCTGAGTTGAGGGTTTGATTAGATGCTGAGCTGAGGGTGCTTCATCTTTGTGTTGTTTGCTGCTACCGATCCATCCTTCATTTGCTTCTGCCTCACTAGATGCTGCCGGCCACCCTCCACTCATCAGTATTCAAGCTGCCCGACCTATTCTAAGTAGCGGACCCTTTTCTAAAGGCTTCCGTCCCCTACTCTGTGCAGATCTGATGCCCATGAGGGCTGCGACTATCTTGTTGAGCTGCTAGCCCCTTTTCAATAGGCAGCCGTCCTCCTTTTGAGTGGATCTGTAACCTCCAGACTGTCCCTCTCTTGCTGTTACAAGGGTTTACTTCCAAAAATCTGTTTGGGGTTTTGTTGACATTTTTTGAGGTTTTTCTATGGTGGCAAACAGTCCTATATTCTCTTCTATAGAGATCTAACCCTTAGTGGTTGATCTATGAGTCCAAGACTATAGCATAACTTCAGAGACTTAACATTTCACATGTGTGTCAAGTTTTTCTTCATTACACAGAGGTAATCTTTAGAGGTAAGTTGCAGTTTCAGTTTTATCTATTTGCTTAAGTTCAGATCTACTATTTGAAATGCTTAATGTTGTAGATCTATAGGATCAGATCTACTAGTGTGCATTACTCAGAAATATTTAGATCTACTGTTTGAAATATTTAATGTCCCAGATCTATAGGTTCAGATCTATTGATTTGCATTACTCAGAAATATTGTTTAAGTTCAGATCTCCACTCTGCATACTCAGAAATCTTTTATAGTTTCAGATCTAACTGTTATATTTCCGATCTATTGTTTCTGATCTGAGTTTTAATTAAGATCTACAGTGTTATTGCTGATCTAGCTAACAGAATTTTTAAGTATATATTCTGTTCCTTTGCCTATTTCTAACACTATGGGCCTATTTGAAGAAATTCGAGGATCCTAAGGCTGCCCAACAGGTCTGTCTTTGACCTGGTTGGGCACCAAGTTTTAGGCACTTCCAAATCTGATTTTACACACTGTTTAGAAATGTATACTTGCTGTCCAAAAACAGCCAACAGGTCTGATCTTTACCCACTGAAATCTGCCTTCTAGGAAACGATTCAATGCTCTTTTATGGCTGCTGTTTTAGATGGTTTAATAGGGGATTTGCTGTCCATAGTCAGCACATATAAAACTCCATAAAACATAGAATACCCCTCTAGCAAATACTAAGCAAACATGACAAATGAACACATGATGTTTTTGATCAACATGACCCTGGAAATGTTGGAGATTTGCAACTTCAGGCAGTCATTCTCCACTAGAAAGTACAAGAAGACCTATCTACACCATTACAGAAGCCCTTGGAAGAAGTTGGAGACCCAAGAAGAGAAGTCGGCCCCACAGGGAAATAATAAAGTAATTGAAGACCCAAAAATAAGAAGTCGGCCTCACAGGGAAATAATAAAGTAATTGAAGACCCAAAAATAAGAAGTCAGCCCCAGATTAGTGCCCAGATTAGTATAAATACAGGACTAGCTCATTTCATTTGGACAGTCAGATAGTTCTCCTTTATGCAGTGCACAGAAGGCAGTTGCAATTGTAGCTGATGTTTTGGCAGTTTCGCTATTTCTGGGTTACTGGTTATCTCAGAGAGTGCGCCACACTTGGAGAAGCTCTTGCTTGGTTATTCTTGGTCACCTTATTGACGTGCTAGGTCCTGGTGATGCTAGCCTTGGGGAGGATCTTCTTTGTATAGTATTTTGGCTATTGATGGTGATGTACTGGTAATATCTTGGACTGAATTCTTCTATAGAAAGGTTGTTGGGTTTTCTCCCAAGGTTGGGTTTTCCAGGATAAACTCATGTGTTCTTGTGGCTATTGTGCATGGTTAATATTTCTAGATCTCGT
This sequence comes from Picea mariana, assembly GCA_032191745.1. Taxonomy (NCBI): domain Eukaryota; kingdom Viridiplantae; phylum Streptophyta; class Pinopsida; order Pinales; family Pinaceae; genus Picea; species Picea mariana. The sequence goes on from JASDQU010100336.1 coordinate 363,851, forward strand.
TATTTCCGCTGCATTGTTATAGTTGAGATTTCCAGTGTATAGTTATTCTATGATAACTGATGTATGAAAGTGAATCTTGTTATTAATCATAAGGCAATAACTATCAGATCTGAGAATCATTAAAACATCAACATGGAATTAGAGCTAGTTGAAATATTGCCACTGCACAGTTTCAATTTCCTGCTACACAGATCTGAACTTGTCAAGCTCGGTGAACAATTTATTGGAGGACGCTGAGATTAATTTTGGCATAGATCAACTCCCCCTAGCGTAGCACACCTTCTGGTGGTCTCAAATTACAACTTGGTGAAAGTTGAAATTTATCACTACAGTTGCAGTTGCCAGTTGAAGTTGCAGTAGCTAGTTATAGTTGCAGTTACAGCTGCAATTGCCAGTTACAGTTGCAGTTGCCAGTTGCGCAAACCTTGAGATTAAAAGACAAGCTGGATGGTGCTACAAATTTCACAGGTATGCACTTGTATATAAATTATATCATGAGGGTGCTTGCAGGAGATGTACACTTGGCAAAAGGATCTTTGTCCAAGCAATGACAGTAGACCCGAAGGGATCTTAGATCTAGTGCATTCAGAGGAATAACACACCGTACCTAGCAATTAAGACTCTAGGTTTTCATATTAGGTTTGATATTTTTATATTGTTGCATCTTTAATAAATATTGTAACCGAGACAAGAATCTTTAGAGTTCTATTACTACTGAGTACTTTTTGCTATCAAATGTTTATTGACACTTGAATATTGTTAGTAAAATGATCATTATGTAAAAGCTCATTGTTTAGTACTAATGATGCACTTATTTACAAGATGAAATTGATCTCTTCTAGGAGATGTTCTTGATTGTTATCTTTGTCTCGGGTAGGTTACTATGGAGGTCACAACACTAGAAAAGTGTTGCTCTTGTCTTTTGTTCTTGTTTTGTTCCGGGCAGGTTAACATGAAGGAATGACTGGTAGCAACACTAGTGAAGTGTTGTTCTTGTTATTTGTTTCTTATTCTTGTTCTTGTTCCAAGTAGGTCACAAGCGATAGCTCTGAGAAAGAGCTATAGAGACGATTGTTCATGTTCCTAATTTTTGTTGTTCTTGCTTCTATTTTCTATTCATAAGAATATTGTTCTTGTCTACTATTTTCCCTTGTTATTGCTCTTGTTATGGGAAGGTCACAGGTGGTAGCTTTGAGAGGGATCTATAGTGATGGTTGCAGGGGGCAACATATTAGATGGTCTATAGTTTGAGACATGGAGCAGACTATCCAGACATAGAGTTTTGTACATGACTGTACACATGCATGTACTGAAGGTGAAGAGGACGAATTTAGAACCTTCTGAAAATGATACTTTTGTGGGATATAGAGTGTTCCACATGGAGACTAACAGTGAGGAGCCGATGGCTCCACCAGTGGTGAGGCAGGTGGCCCCACCAAGTACCAACTCAGAAGGAGCCAGAGTTCAGAGGGAGTCATGCCTCAGGATCCAGTAGAGAGGTGCAACCCCCCCCAAGACAATTCATTGGAGATCAAACTTCAGAAGATGCAGAGAGAGCAGATGGCTCCAGAGATTGTATATACTTAGAGGGAGTCAAGGTTCAGAGGGAGCATGCAGACTCAGAGTGAGCCTGATCCCAGAGAGAGTTAGTTGGCTCAGAGGGAGAGTCGATCATTCAGAGGGAGTTCCTCCCTCATGTTTAGGTGGGAGAGAGACATCTTCTAGGATTCACAGATAGGTGTCATGATTTAAGAAGGCTTCGAGGAGATGTGAGATCTTCTGGGAGGATACACTTGTTTCAATAGATCTTGCTATAGTGATAGAGGAGGCAACCAGTTAGGAGGAATGGGTATGGATTTTGTCTTAGTCACAGAGGGAGCAACTAGTGAGGCAAACTGGACAACAATGATAGAGAGAGTTGGCCTCAGAGTTCGAGATGGAGGATTGTAAATTTTCAGACCCCACCCAGTTTCAGGTCTCACTAAGACAACTCATTGTTAAATGCCCAAAAACCCAGTTTTATGACAACAATAATTTCTCAGCATATAAACAAATCTCAGAACTGAAACATAAGGATTCTGAACAACAATAAATGCAGAAATAAATATTCCAACAACAACATAATAACTCAGAATTAAATGCACAAAGATTTTTGGTCAAGTTGACCCTGAAAAAACCCACAAGGGGAAAATTAGTGAGTGAGGGGCTTTTCATTATTTCAGAGCTCAGAGAAAAATGTCATTTACAATAGTCATTAATAAACAAATCACACAAACTTATCTCAAGAATGTGCACAACAATCTTTCTCAAAAACAGTGACAAAAATTCTCGAAATTCGTTCCCAGAAAATAGAGTTGTATGGCCCTCGATTTCCATGCCTCCTTGTTGTGCGAAATGTACGGAATTTGCCTAGAAATTCGTGCCTCTTTTTGTCTCGATTTCTGTGTCAAAAATGTTGTACAACAACCTTGAAATTTGTGCCCACTTTGCCTAAAAAATCAGCAGTACGACCTCAATTTCTGTGCCTTTATCAATTGTACAACCTCTTCAAAATCTGTACTATATGGACCAGGTTCTGCTGTACCTTCTCCTTGATTTGCGTGCTATACTTTTGCCTTGTTAAATGTGCCCATACCTACAACTTTCTCTCGTCCTCTAGCTCGATGCTCTCTTTTCTCTTGCTCTCCTCAAAACTCATGAAAAGAAGTGAGAAAAATGGTGTGCACCCTCCTTACTCTAATCGACTTAATGATGGAATATGAAGAGTCTCTTAATCCAATGGTGGAGATTGAATGAGATGAGTGGTTGAGATTGAAAGTCTATTCACTCACCCTCTTCACATAATTCATAAAGTCACCTTTTAATTTATATCTCATAAATTAAATGACTAGGGTCCACATTAGACATTTTCCCACCCCCTAGGTGCCTAGGTGATGAGAAGCACTTGCCTAGGTACTTTTAAATTATTTTAACACTCCCTCTTACCGAGGAAGGTGTGACTCACCACCCCCAAGGTTATCTCTAAAAGGTGCAAACTTCCCTTTCCCCAAAGCTTTTGTGAGTATGTCCACAACCTGCTCATCTGTGGATATATACTGTAGCTCAATTGCTCCTCTCTGAACATAATCCTAGATGAAGTGATATCGAATCTCAATGTGCTTAGACCTGTCATGAAAAACTGGATTCTCAGAGAGTTTAATACAACTTTGATTGTCACAGTAATTCACAGTCAGTCTCAACTGCACACCAAATATCCCACCAACAACTTGCAAGGCCAAATGGCCTCACAACTGGCCTGACTGGCAGCCATATACTCAGCCTCTACAGAACTCAAAGCCACTGACTTCTGCTTCCGATTGAACCAAGACACCACTGCTGAGCCCAATCCGGAACAACAACCTGAAGTACTCTTCCTGTCACTGACACATCCTGTCGAATCTGAATCAGTATAGCCCACCAATCGAACTCCATCACCTCTCAGATAATCCAAGCCATAATCCATTGTACCACAAAGATACCTGAGCACTTGTTTTGCTACCACCCAATGCACTCTCCTAGGCTCCACCAGAAACTAACTAAGAGTGTTGACAGCAAAAAAAATATTTGGTCTGGTGTTGACCAAATACATCAATGAACTGATCAATTGAAGATATAAAGTGGGATCAACCAACTATGACTCAGAAGCATTGAGCTTCTTCCAGTTGGTAATCATGGGTGTGGACATGGGCCTACAATCCTCCATCTGGAATCTCCTTAGAATGTCATAAGCATACTTCCCTCGACTTAGAAGGATGTGTCCAAGCTCCTGGCAACCCTCCAACCCCAAAAAATAATGCATCAGTCCAATATCTTTCATCTCGAACTTTGAAGCAAGGCTCTCCTTGCAACTAGTAATGAGTCTCTCAGCCCCTGCAATGAAAAGCTCATCAACATATAGCAAGAGTATGAGAGGATCCTCTCCAACCACAATGCAGTGCAGGTTGGGATCCGCCTCACTCTTCTCGAAGCCCAACTGCTGCAAGTAGAAATCAATCCTAGAATACCAAGCTCTAGGAGCTTGTTTCAGCCCATACAATGCCTTCTTCAGTTTGCACACATGAGACTCTCTCCCATGCACCTCAAAGCCCAATGGTTGCTCAATATGCACCTCCTCCTGTATGAGACCATTCATAAATGCGGTCTTCACATCCATCTGATGGATCTTCCAACCCATCTCTGTTGCAATAGAGATCACTGCCCTGATCGAGGTATATCAAGCAACCAGAGTGAAGATCTCATCATAATCAAATCCCTCAACCTGTGAGAACCCCATAGCCAGAAAATGAGCTTTGAACTTCTCAATGCTGCCATCTGCAACATATTTGAGTTTGTAGAGCCACCTAGAAGTCACCACTGAATTCCCCTCAGGTCTAGGAACAACCTCCCAAACATCATTCTTCATGATGGAAGTGTACTCTTCCATCATGGCATCTCTCCAAACTTGTCTGCCAGCAGCCTCCTCAAAAGTGGAAGGCTCAGACTCCCTGATGTTGCTCACCATCGCAAGATAGCTACAAAATCTCTCAGAAGGTTTACTCTCCCTCACAGCCTGCCTGGGATTCCCCACGGATCCCTGTGCCTCCTTCAGAGTGTCCTGAAGCCACTTGAGCTTCCTCCTCTCTGAAGTAGTGTCCCATGTAGGGAACTCCCGCTACTCAACCCCATTACCTTAAGACTGTGACCCTGAAGTAGAATCTGGAGCCATATGATTCTGAAATCTGAGGATCAGTAACCTGTGATCCTGACATCTGTGGCCCTGTGCCTTGTGGATCGGTCATCACTGAAACTGGTGGACCTAAACTCTATGTCATTGAAGTTTGTCGTGGATTGACCTGAATCTGAGGTGATGACTGCTCACCCTTCTCAGTCCCTCGTGACTTCCTAAAGGCTCTATCCTCCTCAAATCTCACATCCCTTCTCGCAACTATCTTCCTCAAGGAAGGGATGTATATGCGAAAATTCTTTGAAGTCTTGCTATAACCAACAAAAATCCCCTTTTCTGCCATGGGCTCTAGGTTTGCCCTCTTCTAAGAAGCAGCATATGAATATGTAAGGCACCCAAAAATCCTAACGTGCCGAACCTTAGGTTTCTTCTCAGAGAAAGCCTCCTCAGGAGTCTTATCCCCCAATGCTTTGTGTGGACTCCTGTTCTGTAGATAAACTGCAGTGTAACATGCCTCAGCCCAAAGAAAGAGTGGCAACCTCTGATCATGCAACATGGCTCTTGCAGCCCCAACTATGGCCTTGTTCTTCCTCTCAGCAACCCGATTCTGCTATGGGTTGTAATGAACAATTAACTCCCTCTTGATGTTCTCTCCTGCACAAAAGTCATTAAACTCCTTAGAGGTATACTCACCCCCATTATCTATCCTCAATACTCTGATTTTCCTCCTAGTCTGGTTCTCCACAAGAGCTTTGAACTCTTGGAACCGATTAACGACTTGTCCTTTGGTCTTCATGACGAAAATCCAAGACTTCCGAGAGAAGTCATCAATAAATATGACATAGTACAAACAACCACTCAAAGATGCAGAAGACATAGGACCACATACATCAGAATGAATCAAATCAAGTATACATGCTGCTCCGCTGTCAGTGCTTGGAAAAGCAATCTTGGTGTACTTCCCCAAAGCACACCCCTTGCACAACTCCTGGTGCTCTATACTGAACTCTGACACTCCAGTCACAATCTCCCTCAGTATCTTGAGAGCCCCATGATGCAAATGGGCCATCCTCCTATGCCATAGCTCACAAAGATCACTGCTGCTAGTAGTATGATACAATGCACTCGCTGGTTGAAACATGAGCTTGTACAACTTCTCATGTCCTGTCCCAATCACTTTGGCCGAAGTGATGCTGGATCCCTTGGGAAATAGGAGCACCTGTCCATCACGGAACAACACCTCATATCCCCTCTCCTCAATAGTAGAAACTGAAATCAAGTTCTTCTTGAAGTCAGGAACATATAGGACATCTCTCAACAACATGGGAGGTTGAGACTCCCTCTGAAATGATACTGTTCCACTACCAACTACCTTGACCACTCGGTCATCTCCAAGCACTATCTCAAGATCAACAGTCTGTGTAAGATCTGTTAATGCTCACGAACACTTGTCATATGGCGGGAGACACCACTATCAATATACCAAACAATGGAATGTGTGGCTCTAGTGGAAAGACACAACAGTAAGGAAAACTCGTTGTCGAACCTGGTGGAAAACTCCTCCACCTCTGCTGAAGCTGCTGTCTGCTTCTTCATCTTATTAGGGCACTGTCCCGCATAGTGTGCAAACTTTTGACATGCAAAGCACTCGACTTTGCTCATGTCCTTCTTGCCTTCACCCTTCGGCTTGTTCCCTCCCTTAGGACCGTTTTTGAACTTCTTCTTGTTGTTAGTTGCAAGAGCCACATTCTCCTCATCATTACCAGTAGATGAACTGCCAGGCACATACAGCTAATGTTTATGCCATTATAGTTCTTTGCATTTCAATAGATAAGAGCATAATAAGAACAAGATCACTGAGAAATACACATTCACAAGAGACACAACATTTATCTTGGGAAACCCTCTAGGGGAAGAAAACCCAGCAAAAACTTCCTTATCATAAATAGCTTATACAATGTTCAAGAGATAAATCAAACCAATACAGAAAGTCCTCCCCAAGAGATGCGCCACTCTTCTTCTCCTCTCTCTGGTAATTGCAGCTTGCCTCATAAGAGAAATGAGCAAGTGAGTTGTGTGTTTGAAGTGAGGCGCTAGCCTCTTATTTATACAAGATTGGCACGTGTGAAAGGTCACAACTGGCAGGGC
>JASDQU010100336.1:371793-385809 GCA_032191745.1 Picea mariana
CTTTCTTTTATTATTTTTTTACTACAAGGTCTGACAAAGAGGACACTGCCTTGGCTTGGTGGCCAGAGCTGACAGCGTTACCCACTAGCATCTTCGCAGAAATGAGAAGGTTGGCTCGTGATGAGACCCCCTTTCCTTTGGCCATGCAACCAAAGGTCACTGCCCTAGTTTGGTGACCAGATAGTGGCAATGTCACACTGCTAAATACCTATGAACATAATGGGCCGGCTCGTGATGAGACCTCCCATCCTCTTGGTTAGGTCTTGCATTTATTTATTTATCATTTTTCTTAGGGTCCCTTAGTTTCTTATCGAGAGGCTTTTTATTGCCTTCTCGGGGATCCCCTAGGCGAAGCATCTCTAGGTTTTATTTCCTATGGCTTTTATCTTTTACCAGCTACTTTTACCCCCTGGGCCTTTAGTCCCTTCTTCCCACAAGACAAAATGTACCCTGGAAGGTCATCCTAATGGCCAGACTAGGGGAATGGGATGGATGAGCGGGATATAAGATGAAAAGGTGATAAGATGGTGGGAGTGGACGATGGCTCTGCAAACCCCCCTTGGTGGCTAACCAAAACCCATGAATACCAACTTGCTAGGCTATCTCATCAATCACCCCAACAATGGTCAAGTGGATTAGTGTAAGATCCAAGCAGTCATCTGAAATGAAAGGAACCTAATGCATACATAAGAAGGTTATAACGATCAAATATGACACATACCATGATACCTCGGACCAATTACCTCATGGAGCAAGAGCCCTCTCTGATGCAAGCCCAGGTCGGTGGTGATGGATGCTGCTACTGCTGACAGGACAAGTCTGGCTGAGAAGAACAAACATGGGCCCTCAAGGGCCATGCTCAAGTCAATCCGCTCTCGTACTCCATGTCTGGGATCATGTGGGCCTCGAGACATGATCTCCTAGTTATCCCTAGATATCGGGGATAACACGGACGATGGCTCTTCAGAAATCCCCCCCGGTGGCAAACCAAAACCTATGGATACAGGCTTGCTAGTACACCCTATCAATCCCCCCAATCATGGTCAAGTAGGTTAATGTAAGATCCAAGCAATCGTCAGAGATAAAAGGATTAGGATGCATATATCCAAAGGTTATAATGATCAAAAGTGACACATACCATGATACCTGGACCAATTACCTCATGGAGCAAGAGCCTTCTCCAATACAAGACCAGGCCGATGGTGATGGATGATGTTGCTGCTGACAAAACATATCTGATGAAAGAAGAAAAGGATAGGCCCTCCAGGGCCCTGCTCAGGTCAATCCTGCTCTCGGTACTCCATGTCTAGGACCTGTGGGCCTCGAGACATGATCTCCTAGTTATCCCTAGAAATCGGGGATAACAGTATTATCATTTAGTTGTTCATTTCATAGTATATATATATATATATATATTTCATGTTGTTTTCCAATTTATAGAAAATATTCATAATTGGTTTAAAGTGTAAAGTAATTTATTTTATTTATTGTGGATATCTCATAGCAACATTCTTTTTGTATGATTGTAATTTGTTGTATAATCTTGTTGACTCCATTTACCCATTTTTAGTCACTAGTCTTAGTATAACTTGTAGATCAAGGGGTTTGCGTGTCATTAAAGATCTGCATTTGCATTGTTGATTTTCATTTAGGTTAGGTCCCCTAACTCAAGATTTAAAATCAACTTAACTCAGTTAAGTAGGGTCTACCCCCCTTGGCTTCCCTAGGAGTAATCCTAGACGGAAGAAGTCCAAGTCGAGGTGACAGTGGGTTTGGACTTAGGCTTGTGCCTCTAAGGACATACCAAGTGGGTTGGAGACTTCTCCACATTAATAGGTGTGTATAAGGACAGCAACATCACCCACAAACACCTAGTGGAAATGAGAAGGTTGGCTCATGATGAGACCCCCTTTCTCTCAGCCATGCAACTGAGAGCCATTGCCCTGGTTTGGTGACTAGATGATGACAATGCCATACCACTAGATATCCATGGACATGATAGGTCGGCTCGTGATGAGACCTCCTATCCTTCAACTAACCTTTCAAGTATTCTTTATTATATTGTGGATCCCCTTTACTCAAAGATAAGTGTTTTATTTCTTTCTTGGGTGATCCCTAGGCAAAGCATTTGGAAGGCTCATATAAGGCTTTTATCTTTTACCCAACACCAACCCCTCTTGGCCTTTAGCCCCTTCTTCCCATAGAGTGAGGGACAACCCCTTCTTGGGTCAATACACCCTAAAATCCCAAGAGATAAGGAAATGGAGGGGATTAATGATGGAAAGTGGTAAGTATGGTTGAGAACGGTGCGATGGCTCTTTAAGGGGGTTCCTAGTAGCAAACCCATCCCCAAGGAAGACCACTTACTAGGGCACAATGTCAACCACCAAGGTGAAGCAGGGCAAAAGGTGTTGAAATATTGTAACTACAAACAGTATTCTATTTATTATTGAGTTATTATTAATTAGATCAATCCCCTTTTGTGGATTGATCATGTTGTTAAAATATAATGAATGTGCTCATTTAACCATAAACAATATCACTATTGTCACCCAACCATAGGCCGAAGCCACCCTCGAGCACCTTAGCCTTGACAGAAAATCATTCTGAAAGCAAACTGTAGGCTAGATTGCCAAACAAAGGTGGCACACCCTTATCCAAGGATAGCGCACCAAGCAAGAGTAACAAGAGCTGATCAGAGAGTCCAAACCATAACCAAGAGAGAGTCCAAGCCAAAACTGAAATCTGCTAGTTGCAACAGCTGCAACAATAGCTCTCCTCCAAACTTGCACACAAACTGGCCAACTACAGTGCGCACAAGTGTTGCTTCTGCAATTCTAAGAATATTGGCCAGAATGAAGACTGGCCTCCTGTATTTATACTATTTCTGGCAGACTGCCTGGGCCGACTTCTCATTCTAGGTACTAATTCTTTAGTATATAATATTTTCTTTAGCCGACTTCTTCTCTTGGAGGCTAATAACCTAATACAAGTCATTCTCTTGAGTCGACTTGTCTTCTAGTGTTATTAACCAATTAATTAGGGTTTCTTCTTGCTTCCCGAAATATTCTATTCTCGTCAGGTTTACACGTGGACGTAAATACCTCCCGCAACTACCATAATATCAACACTCCCTCCTAGCTAGGGAGGTATTGAAAGTAATGGTCTTGAGCACAAACATACCATTCACTCGGTAGCATCAGCATAGTCGTATAGACTATCTCATGATTAGATCATAAGCACCATCATCACTATCAGTGTCATCAGTTGCATCATCTCTTGAAACCATACTCCATCTAAGTAATCAAACATGATGTTGGATAAGTCACTCACTCCACAGAGTGACACAAGAGCCATTCTTCTAATACGGACATATGTCCTAGAAGAATGAATGTCCTGGACCATTTTCTATCTGGGGAATCTCTATCCATTGATCATCCATCTAGCTGATAATCATTTCCAACACTACTGATAGTTTTCAAGGCACTTGGAACAATGTCATTCAATAGAACACAACTGTGTCTATCCATAGTAGTACACAACTACAATCCAGTGGTACACTCCCACACCAAGTAGCACATAGATACTTGATCAGTGACATATAGTCACAATCAGTGGAACACATCCACCACAGTAGTATACATCTACTGTCCGGAGACATACAGTCTCCATAACAATCATATCATCTAATATCAATCTACACAGAAAACATTGTTATGATATAACCTGAATCATCTGGGCCATTCTTCCACTCACATCCCTGAGATTTGGAAGAGTATCTGCCCTCAGAAGGTAAAACATCAATGATGAGCTATCTGGACTATTCTTCTCAAGCAAGGAAGAATAATTGTCCCGATTTCTGAGCCTGGACCATTCACCTATCCGGGCCATTCCTCCACCACTAAACAAAGTGCAACCTGGAGAGAATGAGTTTGCCCTAGGGAATGCATGTCCCTGATTGTTGAACCTGGACCATTCACCTATCTGGGCCATTCCTCTGGCACTAAACAAAGTGCAACCTGGAGAGAATGAATCTGCCCTAGGGAATGACTATCTGGACCATTTCCTAAGGAAATGATCGTCCTGCACCAACCTCCAAAACGGACCATTCTTCGAAACTACTCACAATTATGAGCTTCGAAAGAATGATTGTTCGACAAGGCGAACCAGTCTTCTTGACCACTACTAAGAGTGACCGTCAAGAAGAGAGATTGTCCTAGACCATTCCCCCACACTGGCCACAAGGGAAATCGTTGTCTATGGTACATCAGCAATCCATCGAACCANAAACAAAGTGCAACCTGGAGAGAATGAATCTGCCCTAGGGAATGACTATCTGGACCATTTCCTAAGGAAATGATCGTCCTGCACCAACCTCCAAAACGGACCATTCTTCGAAACTGCTCACAATTATGAGCTTCGAAAGAATGATTGTTCGACAAGGCGAACCAGTCTTCTTGACCACTACTAAGAGTGACCGTCAAGAAGAGAGATTGTCCTAGACCATTCCCCCACATTGGCCACAAGGGGAATCGTTGTCTATGGTACATCAGCAATCCATCGAACCATTTTCATTACGAAAATGACCGTTCGATCTGGACCATTTTCCGAACTCGAAAATGTGTGTTCGTCAAACCACTTTCCGAACTAGAAAGGAACTGCTCATCCTGGACCATTTTTCGAACTTGAAAAATGACTGTCCATAAATCAATAACACATCAGTGTTCCCTCCCAACCTGAGAGTCATCCCTTCCTTTTTCAATAAGGAAGTCGTCTCCACGAGCTCCAGCTTGAGTACGCAAACTCTTTCATCTTGGATAGAGGCTTTACCAAAATATCTGCTTATCTGCTCATCTATGGAGATATATATTGGAGAACAACTTCTCTTTTCTGGACTTCATCACGAAGAATGTAATGTTTGATCTCAATGTACTTCAGTCTTTCTGGAACACTGGTTTTCTCTGAAGGCTTCATATAGCTTTGATCATTACAGGGTATCATAGTTGAATTCAGCTCTTTTGTTTTCTGCTAGCTCATAACATCGTGGCAAGGCTCAAACTGGAACATATCCATGTGGCACTTCTTCTTTCATCATGAGAGTTTGTTATGGATTAGCAATCCATCATCCTGGACTTCTGAGTAACCATTCTGACTTTTATCATAGAAGATTTTCACCACGATTCTGATGTGCATGAGAGGCTTTGCACCAAGTTTTTTGAATCCAAACAAAATCTTCTTCCATCTGCATACAAGAGTCTCTTTCTGGTATACCTCAAAGCCTTGAGGTTTCTCTACATACACTCTTTGTTCAATTATTTTGGAGAACAGTCTTTGCATTCATCTAATGTAAACTCCAAACCATGGATATTGCGGACGATATAATGGCTCATGTAGAGGTATGTCTGGCTTACTTGGAATAAGCAATCATCATAGTCTTCTCCCTCCATCTGGGAGAACCTCTAGTTCTGGATCTAGCAATGCTTACATTCATAAGTCTTCCATACACTACTCTTCATCACAACTTTCAGTTCCTCTGCTTGATTGCTTTTAGTGAGTTCAGGTCAGACTGGTAGTCTTGTGATTCTTGATACAATAACTGGTTGTTCTGGATTTTCATCCTCATGTTTCTCTTTAGCTCTTAGGTCCATGGAGTTTTTTATAGATTCCATGCCCTGAAGATTCCAACTTCTTCCTTTCATCATAGGATCATGGATGCGGATGGACAATCAAGGATACTTTTAAGGCTTCTTTCGAAGAAGACTTCTTCTAAAGTCAAACTGAACATGTGATGCTTTTCATGGCTGCTACCATGGATATATACTTCATCATCTTCAATGGATCATAGGATTAGCTCCCTCCTAATCCTTGCTTCATGTATGAATGCATGCTTTTCTTTTGGAAGTATATAATCGACTCCTTCCATCTAACAGAGTCCACGCTTCCGTCTGCATCCTTATTGCCTTCTGCAAAGTGTCATGAGTCTTTTCTCCAAATTTCCTCTTGATTGTTGACTTCTTTCTGTCTTTACTTCTTCTAGGTTTCTTCAAAATTGATTCTGATTTCGGCTTATCTTGCAGCTGTTACTCATGTAATAACTTCCACATGAATTGTTACCAGGGGTTGTTGATGTACTTCATCCTTTCATCTGTATTGTTTGACTTGTAGTCATAGGTATAGTTTCTCTTTGAACATCTTATCTTCTAGAAAATAGATATGCAGGATATGTACAAAAACTATGTAAACATGGTATGTACAAGAACTGTGAAGAGTATTGTTACCTTGTCTTAGAAGAAGAAGTTTGTTTTGTCCTACTTGGCTTTCTTTGAGGGTTCCCTTTCTTCGGCAACTGATGCTTCGTGTGTTTCCTTCCTTTTCTTTAACTCAGGACAATGATTCTTGTAGTGACCATACTTTTGACAATTAAAGCATTGTATTCTTGACATATCTTTCTCTTGATTTGATTTCTTCCTGGAGCCAAACTTCTTTTTATTCCTGAAATTCTTGAACTTTGTTGTGAAGGCTTGATCATCGTATTTCTTTTGGGGTTTCTCTTTTGCATTGATCCCTGATTCTTCTTGCGCATAGCAAGTCCAAAGTTCTTCAAATGTAGGATACTCGTTCCTTGTGTTCATGCTTTTGGCAAATGCATCTCATGTCTTGGGAAGACCATTGAGTACTATATTTACCAGTTCCTTCTCTAAGATGATTTCTTCAATAGCTTGTAGTTGATCTCTTAACTAAGAGATCTTCACAAAGTATGATGTTATGTTGTCATCATCTTTCATCTTCATGTCACGGAGCTCGTTCTTCAGACTCATTACTTGTCCAATGTTTCTGACTGAAAAGAGGTTTGTTAGGGCATTGTACATCTTCTTAGATGAATCAAGATGGGAGATGTCGGGTATCAAGTGGTCTTTTATAGAATCCACTATGATACTCATGGCATTGATGTCATCGTCTTTGAAATTCTCCATAACTGCAACGTTCTGCGGTTCCTTCTCTTTTCCTTCTTCAAACTCTGGTTCCACAATCTTTCCTTTCACAAAGCCCCTTCTAACTTGTTTTCTGACTTCATAGAGTAAGTCATGTCTACTTTGACTTGGTCAACCCTAGATTTGACCAAAAACTCAAACTTGACGTCTTAGCTTGCTGAGAGTACCAAGAGATGCGCTAGGCTAGGGCGCAATAGTCTGTCCAGAAATTAGGTCAATCCCTTCACTTAAGTTGCCTCAACGAGAGGGTTAGGGTTTCGTTGTTGCAGCAAAAACTGGTTGCAACTGCAACTACAGCTGAGCAAATCCTCCCAATCTATCTTCCAGCGGTTAGATTGTCCGAAGATAGTGTGGGCCCATAACCTGTTAGAATATAATGAATGTGCTCATTTAACCATAGACAATATCCCTATTGTCACCCAACCATAGGCCGAGCCACCCCCGAGCACCTTAGCCTTGACAAAGAATCATTCTGGAAGCAAACCCTAGGCTAGATAGCAAACAAAGGTGGCGCACCTTTCTCCAAGGATAGCGCACCAAGCACGAGTAACAAGAGTTGATCAGAAAGTCCAAACCATAACCAAGAGAGAGTCCAAGACAAAACCGAAATATGCTAGTTGCAGCAGCTGCAACAGCAGCTCTCCTCCAAACTTGCGCACAAACTGGACAACTGCAGTGCGCACAAGTGTTGCTTCTGCAGTTCTAAGAATACTGGCCAGAATGAAGACTGGCCTCCTGTATTTATACTATTTCTGGCAGACTGCCTGGGCCGACTTCTCATTCTGGGTACTAATTCTTTAGTATATAATATTTTCTTTAGCCGACTTCTTCTCTTAGAGGCTAATAACCTAATAGAAGTCATTCTCTTGAGCTAACTTGTCCTCTAGGGTTGTTAACCAATTAATTAGGGTTTCTTCTTGCTTCCCGGAACATTCTATTGTCGTCAAGTTTACATGTGGAGGTAAATACCTCCCGCAACTACCATAATATCAACACATGTCAAGCATTGTAATTGACCAAATCCACTTTTGTGGATTGGTCAAACCCTAAATGTAATATGCAAATTGAGAAGTCGGCCCCCAGGCTAATTAAACTGGTTTTAACCACTAAGAAGACAAGTCAGCCCTGCCAAGTGAAGAGACACTTTTCCAGCACCTGCCAGTTTGTATAAATAAAGGATGTCAGCGCCTCATTTGAACACTCACTCATTCGCTCACTCTGTGCGCAAGTTTGGTAGCTGCAGTTGGGAGAAGAAGGAAGAGAGAGGTGCATTGCTCAGTGGAGGATATTCTCTAGTGTTTGGTTTATTGTCTTGGCATTGTATTGGCTATCTATATTAAGGAATTTTTTGTTGGGTTTTCTCCCCCATGAAGGTTTCCCAGGATAAATGTTGTGTATCTTGTGATTGTGTTTCTCTCAGTGATCCTATCTATGCTATGGTTATCTAGTAAATTGAAAAGAAACCTAATAATAGCTCAAAACTTAACAAAAGGCATAATGTCCAAGCATATATCATGAAATCTAGAGCAATCTAAGATACAACATACTCAACTGGCTTAAATATTGAAATGATGCTCACCATAATACTGACTTGTACCTCATGGAGCAAGGCCCACTGCCTTCCGGAAGCCAGCTGATGTGGTGGATGCCATTTGGAAATCCGTGACCATCTATGGTGGTGAATGGGTTTTCCATCTGTGCAAAAGGGTATTGTTGGACATGTAGTCTCTCACCACTCCATATCTGCAACCTGAGGGCCTCGAGACATAATCTCCTTAGTTATCCACAAAATGGGGATAACAGGTCCTACCTACCATAGAGGACATAGCACCAAATGCTCACGTGAAGTTAGCAAAAGACACAGTTTTGTAGAGGAAGTCCAAAACTACAAGACAAGGGCAACATGACCTTTGGCAGATTGGGTTGAAAGGACAAGTTCCAAGCAAAGTAAAATGGTACTCAAGGGAGAAGACAGAGGAAAAATTCCCTCACCTCATTCAGTAAAAGATTTTGGGGACTAAAAGCCTCCCTAAATGGGGAGGTATGATCCGGAATGGATCATCATATAATTTTTCATCTATCTTAGTACTTTGTAGGTGGAAAACTGGAGGAATTGGCTTGAAGGGCCTATTTTAGTGGTACGTCTCAGTTTGGAAAATTGGGGTCTGAAACCTTCTGAAGCCATTTTGAGGCATTAAACGACATTTTTTGGGGTTACAACGTCTGAAACTTGTGCACACACCCTCAACGTTGATATACACACCAAGACCTTTCCAACAATGCAAAAATCACTTCAATCGAAGCTCATCTGCGAAAGTTATGCCTCCCACAAGTTGACCTACCTTGTTGACCACCAAAGTATGAGTGGATGCCACGTCATCCCCATTACTCACATATATGGGGCTAGCCACGTGCGACTTTCAAGAAGATCCTAGATGATCCAAAGCTTATCACTAGTTGAGAGTTGATGATTCAAAAACCCTAACTCTAGATGGCTATTGGGCTATGTTAAATATCGATCCGCTAGGAGGAGAAAGGGCTCCATTTTTTAGCATTGTACTTTTTCCATAATTGAGCGAAGCAACTAGGAGTGGTATTTTGAGAGCATAACAAAGGAGGAAAAGATTATGTAGTATTCATACAAGCCACAGTGTTAAACGCAACTCCACAGTGAGTGTTGTTTTCTATGTATTTGCATTTCCGTAACTAAAGAAAAGAGAGCAGAGCATAGGCCTCACCTTCTAGCTTAGTTTTCTCCCCTATTGAGTTTCCTAGGATATACCTTGTGTTCATTTGTGTGTGGGTGGTATGTTCTATTGTTCATTTATTTCATTTTCCTATTTCAGATATTTCATAAATTCAAGCAAAGCTAGTAATTAATTAATCTAAGATCTAAGGAAAATTAGTTTGCATGGTCTAAGGTTTCAGAATATTATAAGATCTATTATAACGAACTATTCTAGTTGAATATCCATGGCAGTTTACAAATCATCGGGTGATCTCAATCTTCTCCCCCCTAAAATAAAAGTGATAATCTATAATAACATTCTTCATCCCATTGAAGATCATAACCTTGGTTTCACCTAGATTGACCATCAATTGTCGCAAATCATGGAAACTAGCCAAGGCATCCAACTATCATTGTAGACCATCCAGTGTGGACAACAAGAGAACCACATCATTGGCAATAGGAGGATCGAGATGAAAACATGGTGCGGAAGGCGCCCATCTCTAGGTTGTATGTGCTCTCTTATAAAGGGCTCCAGTTCATCAATCAAAGGGAACCCCCAAGTCCCTCAACAAACAGTGAAACCACCTCATAATTGCATAATACATGGGACCCCTGAAAACAAAGTGTTCCTTAAACTAATCTCCTAGATATAGCATAGTTAACAAATCCTCTCAAACCGTAGGATTTGTTGGTCCATCTCAATCCATAAGTAGTGGGAACAATCCTACAACCGGTCATGCAAGATCTTGAGGCCATGAACCCAATGATGTCCAATGTATAGGTAGGTTGAATAATGAAAACTCCTCCAACTACATGAAATGCTCATTTAAAAGGCCATTGTGGGGCAAGGAGTATGAACAGAAGAGACCCAAGTGCTCTAAATGTGCCCCCAATAGATGTCGTCCCTCACTGCCTTGTTGATCTCTCCTTTCTAGGTGAGGAGATACCATAGGGCATCCAATGAGAATCTAAAAGGAAGGAGAAGCTTAATAGAGATGCCAATGGACTAAAGAAGTGAGGTGGCCTCTAAGAACCAATGTTGTCTACATCAAGAAAGGTTGAGGGAGAAACTCCCTCAAAAGAATAAAGAGTGGAATAGAGGTATCTATTTCATCCAAAAGACAAATCCCCTAGGATGTAAATACTATGAGAAAAAAAAGACAAGTCCAAAAATGTTCTCTACGCATAATGGGTGAGCCCCAAGCTCAGCTTGCATGATGGATACCCTCCAAAACAATTCATTTGCAACGGATCATATGATGGCACATGTAGATTGAACTCTCTCAACACATGACCAATCTACTGAAGTCAAACTAGCTCCCCAAACCTCAAAACTATAAAGAATTGTGGGTTTTAATGATGTCATCAAAGAGGAACAACTTCATTGGCATGTCCTAAACATGCAAATGGAAGCATTAGTGTTCTAGCATGGTGAGGGATGCACAACCCTTCCTAAGTTGGGGTTGGCAAGCAAGTGTCATGGTGAAATTAGGGCCTATGAACTGAACTACCAAAAAATGTGTAAACAATCGTAACCTCACCTCCACAAAAAATGAAATGAAAAACCCATGCAAATCGAGATCCATATCCGTAGAAACATGGATCATGGATCCTTAAAAGGGTGTAACTCATTCCTTTTCTATTTCATTCAGTGAACTCTTGAATACGTTTGGCATGATTCTAATGGCAATCCCTCTGCTCTTTACTTTAAATGTTAAGCATCACTAAATCCTTTAATATCATTTTCAAAATTGACTAGTTCTTCCATAAACATGTTAGGCATCACTAAGTCATTTAATATCATTTTGAAAGTTGACTAGTTCTTCCATAAACATGTTAGGCATCACAAAGTCATTTAACATCATTTCTAAATTCTAAGTTACATAGTTCTTCCATGACATGAAGATATTTTCATCGTTTTTTATCCATTAAAAACTATGATTTGCCTTGCACACTACCCTGACAATACACCCGCAACTTTCAACTTATCGAGAATGAAAGTATCACCAACATTCACTTCCTAAAGAAGAGATTTGCTTCAGCAAATGCTATTTAACAAGAAATAGAATACTTCTATTAATACCAACGAGGCCAAATAGTACCCTTAGCAATGCCTGTGTGTCTAATGTGGGTTGGAAATATGATCTTATGTCCAATGGACCAAAACTTTAAAGCTGCTATGAAAGCAAAAGTATGAAAATATATCCTAGGAATCTAATAAAGAGTCTCTAAAGACCATGTTGATATTATGGTACCTTCGGGAGGTATGAACCTCTATTGTGACCTTTGACAAGACTAGAATGTTCCGGAAGGAAGCAAAGAAATGAAGGAAACCCTAGACAAGATGTCGGCTGCAGAAATATAATTAATATGAATTAATTAGTACCCAGAAGGAGAAGTCGGCGCAAGCAAGCCTGCCAGAATTACTATAAATACAGGGCACCAGTCTCTCATTATTCACATTCTCATAATTGAATAAGTCACTTGTGCGCACCGCAGTCTGGATGTTTTGTGCGCAAGTTCTGGCGAAGGTGTTGCGCCAGTTTCTGGGTTGGAATATCTGATCATCTTTGATTACTATCTTGCTTGGTGCATTAGCCTTGCTTGGCTATTGATTGCTACCAGGATTCTTCTCTTTTTCAAGGTCAAGCTGCTCGGAGGGTGGCTTCGACCTATGGTTGGGTGACAAGGGTATTGTCAATGGTAAAACGAGCAAAATCCTTCATATTCTAACAAGTTATGGGCCCACACCTCCTTCATTCAATCTAAACACTGGAAGGAAGCATAGTCGCTAGGATATTGAGTTCGTTGAGGAACTATCGCTAGGGTTACTAGCAAGAGCAGCTTCCAAGACACTGCCGCTAGGGTTACTAGCAGAAGCAGTTGCAAAAACCCTAATCTCAGATCCAGCACCTTGTGATGGAGCATCTCGCTCAAGGAGAAGATATTCAGATGCACCCTAGTTCAACGCACCTTATGGCTATCCCAAAAAACAGAAACGTCAGAGTTGAAGTTTTGGATCTAAGCATGACCAGCCACCAGTGAACTGAAGATATGAGTGAAACGATCAGTCTCTTACACTACTCATCACTCACTAGAACGATTGAAGACGACATGCGGATAATCAATAGTGGAGCTTCTAGGCACATGACCAGAGATCAAGCCAAACTCTCAAACCTAAATGAGAAGGTGGCATCGTACAAGGTAGATCTTGGAGACAAAAGCACTTATCCAGTCGAAGGATTTGGAGAAGCCTCCGTCAAGTTGAAATCAGGTAACAATGTTCACTTAAGCAATGTTTTATATGTACCTAGTTTAGAAAAGAATCTTGTATCGATATCTTGCCTAGAAGACAAGGGAAACAGAATAGCTTTCGTGGATGGAAAAGTGTTATCATGGCATAAAGACTCCAGCATAGAGAATGCTAGGGTTATTGGAAGTCGTGAAGGAAATCTGTATAGATTACTAGAACAAAATGAAGAAGTTCTGGTACATGACGAAGTCAACCCTAATGAGCTTTGGCATAGAAGGTACGCTCATATTAATTATCAAGCATTACCTTTTCTCAGAAGAATGGTTGAAGGAATACCAGAATTGAAATCTACACATGAAGGAATCTGCAAGGGATGTGCCCTTGGGAAGAATATCAAGAAACCATTCCCAAGCAGCAACAACAGATCTAAGGAGATCCTAGATCTAATACATTCAGATGTTTGCGGTCTGATGCCAATCAGATCTCTAGGAGGATCTGTTTACTACGTAATCTTCATAGACGACTATTCAAGAAAGACTTGGCTATACCTACTAAAGACAAAAGACGAAATATTTAGCAAATTCCAGGAATTCAAAGCAGAGATAGAAAACCTCACGAATAAGAAGATCAAGATATTCAGAACAGATAATGGAGGAGAATACACCTCGAAGGAATTCGTTGCATTCTGCAAATCGACAGGGATTAGGAGGGAGTTGATTGTTCCTCATAATCCTCAACAAAATGGTGTAGCGGAAAGAAAGAACAGATCTATTGAAGAAACCGTAAAATACTTACTGAATGATCAAGGTCTATCCCTGTTCTTATGGGGAGAAGCAACAATGACAACAATATATGTGCAGAACAAAAGTCCTCATCGTATATTGAAGGACATGACACCAGAAGAAGCCTTCTCAGGTAAGAAACCTAATGTGGAAAACCTAAGAATATTTGGATGTCCTGTTTACTCTCACATTCCCAAGGACAAAAGGAATAAACTAGAACCCTCAGGAAAGAAAAGGATATTCGTGGGATATAGTGAT
>JASDQU010100336.1:393116-412429 GCA_032191745.1 Picea mariana
GTGTTGGAGTTACTTCACACACACCTAGGATTTATTTTTCCTAAGGTTTTTCCTTGTTTATTAGTCATAATTATTCATTATCCAATCTCCTATATTTTAGGGGAGAATATTCCACCTCGAGAATATTCTCTTTCAGTTGACACTTCAGTTTGACTAGTTGAGTTGAGTTTAGATGATGCATTGGTTTTGTCACCATGCAACATTGGGATCATCACCATGATAATGCGCACTTGCCTTGGGAACATCACTAGACTGGCGCATTACCTTTGATTTCCTGAGTTAACTCCTCACTACTCTCTGTTCAGTGAGTTAACTAAAGACTAGTTGACTAGTTAACTCAGACTAGGTGGCAGTTCACTCTCGTAACTGCCTGAGAGACTAGACTAGGTGGCAGTTTACTCCTATAACTGTTGGTGTGTGTCTAGAATCTAGATCACTCTAGACCACCACTATGGCTCATTAGTTACTCATGTATCCTATATCTATTGTAAATTATTCACTCTTTGAGTGTGGAAAATAGTTAATGAGAATTCTTCCATTCTTTCTCTCCTTCTTCTTCTTTCTCCAATTCTCTCTGCAAATGTCTGTATTATTGTTTAGCTAGATCTATTATGTGCAGGTTCAACACATTTACAATCTGAAGGCATAGAGGAGGAGGGTCCAAGTATTGTTGAGCTATAGCCTACAAAAAGTGCGCAACTCAGCCAGGGAGAGGAGATCCAGCTATTGAAGGGAAAGAAATTGATTTTGTCCCTTTCTTCACGAGTTTGTGATGCCTTTGGAGGTTATTCTCTTCAGTCTTTGAGCTTGTTGGAGCAACATTCATTCCAACTTGGTTATTCTTCTTGTATCTATCCAGATCTGCAAATCTATTGTATCAAGATCTTCTTATTTTCTAAATAAAGGTCAAATCTGAAGTTGTTTCTCTTCCATTTTGTTATATCTCTTGTATTTTGTTATTGGATATGAATGTTATCAGACTTTTATCATTTACACACCATAAAACTCCACCAAACCCTTCTAGCGCAAATCTGGAAGGTAGATCTGCAAAACAAATAAACAACAATCAAAAAACTAAGTGAAAAACCTAAGTTTCCAAGCAAGAAACAACTTGGGAACATTACAGTGGTATCAGAGTGTCAAATCCTCCCATCTTGTGGGGATTAGCGCATGCAGAAGTTCAGTGGTATCTATACGGGAAGGCACAGAAGACAAACAGGTGAACGAAAGGCAAAAATGGAAGGGTCAAGTGATGACAGTGAGCCACAAGTTTTAGCAGGTATAGCAAAGGAGTTGAAGAGCTCCATAGACAACAAACAGTTCACCCTCCAACACCATCTACAGGAGACTTGGGAGACAATGCACAGGGGACAGGTTGAGATGAGAGAGACCTTGGAGAGATTGAATGCTAGCCAGGAGAATATTGTTCTTCTCCTTATGCAGATTAACCATGGTGGGGATGGCACAAATAATAATGTGAACAGGGAAGCTAGTGGTTCTCAAGGGGGAATTAGACACCATCATGAGCAGGATCCTCACTACCATATAGAGGGACAGAGCTTTGGAGGGGGACCTTCCAGGGGGCCAACACACAGTAGAGCCACTCCTAGACCTTACATGCCTGCTTTCCTGGAAGCTCAGCAGCAGAATAATTTCCCTCCAGAAGTAGAGGACAACTTTGAGGAGTATGCTAGGGAGTATGCAACTTTGAGTGCAGGCTTCAGGAGACATGTTACATTGGATTAGTATTGTGGCATCTGTAACAACCCAAATTGATTATTTAATTTTTATAGTTTTTAATTTAAATTTAATTAATTATTAAAATAAATTAAATGAGTCTTTTTATTATTTTATTATTAAAATGTAGGTGAAGTAATTAATGAAAGGATAAGGCTGTTGAGGAATTAATGACGGGGATAAGGTAGATGGGGAATGGAAGGAGAGGAGAGGAGAGGAGATGATAAGGAAGAGAGGAGAGGACTTGGAAGAGGTCTCATTTTTTGTTTTGGGGAAAATTCCTCAAGAGGAGGAGGAGGAAGAGGGGAGAACAGATTGTTTTGGAAACTCTCACGGGACACTGTTGTTGCTAGGAACTTTGGGCTTGGGGGGCAGGAATCCGCAAGGATTCCTGGAGCTAAGGGAGCCGGAGAGGTTGTTCCTAGTTGGCTGGGAGGTTAATATTCAGTTGGGCAGTTTGGGCAAGCTCAAGAACAAGAGAACAAAGAACTAAATCAACTAATCTACAGATAGAGGTACATATTTTGTGCATTTTATGCTGTTATTATGTTGTTGATTATTATGCTAATGTTGATTATTATGTTGCTGTAAAGAAAATCATCAAAGGAAAACCTTGAACTAAATTGAATTTATTGTGTAAGAAGATGAATAGATTTTATTTATTTATTTTGAGGCTATGTATGAAGGGCCTTACATATGGTATCAAAGCCCGGCTTCAAAACTGAAACCTGGGCTTGACCACCCACAGCACTGGGATTTTGTCTTTGTGCCAACATGGTCTGCAACCTCTGCCCAGTTTGCTAATCCATACATTTCAACTCCCTTACAGTTTGTCATACCTCTAAGAGCAATATCTCTTCATCTGCATTCCGATTTGGGTTGTTACATTGTGCTGGTCTCAAACATGGTGAATGCATACCTGTTGTGCTGCCTCCAGAACTTTGAGATAATATGCATGATACTGATTGGTAGGCAAAAGAAATGGGAACCGTCCCTTCACTGTATCTTGATTAACAATAATACCTTTGAATTCCTTTCCATTCCCTGCAATAAATTCAACCATCTTTTCTACTACACGCTTTAAGAAGGATGGTGGTTCCAATATTGGCGCACTTTCCCTGTGAGCTTGATTTCCTGAAGTTTGAACTGACTGTGTATCATTTCCTGCCAATTCATGAGAAGGTGAAGCATGTGTTTCTAAACTATCACCAGAAGGATGCCTAGAACCCTCTAAAACAGATGGCTAGTCTACGATAGAAGCATCATGCTTTATAGCTGTATGTGGTTTAGTGCTACAAATATCATCTTGAAAGTCTTTTCTTATTGGAGATTCTGCTCTCTCTAAAGCCGTGCTGATGTCTGCACTACAAGCAGAGTTATCAACAAAACAATCTTGGATGGAGGAACCCCCCTCTTTTGAATCTACAGAGACTTGAGTCGTTCCTTCATCTTCATCATCTCCAGTACCATACACTGATCCAAGAAGGGAGAGGCCCTCTCCTCAAACAGTTCCCTTCTCGACATGTTTCTTATCAGCTTTGTTATCAGCATCCAAAACTTCAGGATGATCAACCAGAAACCTGAAGTATATATGAAGATGATGATCAGGCATTAGGAACCCAAAAACTGGATTACTTCCCTGCTTCACCCTCAGAACAATTTCTGACTGCCCTCCATGTTCACTGACAAACTTTGCAGTTCTGGTAATTATCTAATGTGTCTTTTCTGTAGGTGGCTGCAAGAAACACATGGAAACAACATATTTTTGTAAAAAATGGTCTATTTTGTAAAAACGAGGTCATATGAATTTACACGTTTGTGGAAATCCTTACAAACTGGTTCACGAGTCTCAAGACAGAGCCTTTAAAGTCAATCCCATTTAGTCATCTTAAAAAAATAGGTGGAATGGATGCCTAAAAACAAGCAAGAACCCTTTTCAAACCATGCATGTGCCATCTCTTTGATAAAACATTGGCTGCTGCTGATGGTGTATTCGCCACAAAGAAACAAAGCTATTCTCCTAAGCTCACCTGCACAATACTTAGTCATCACTCATCAGCAGGAAGCAAGATCCCCAACAAGGGAAACCTTGCATCCAAGGATTTGAGCCCTGCTCCAACTGAAACTTGGACAGGGTAAGCCTTAGAATATTACAGGCATATTGTGAGCCATATCATCAAGACAGAATGCCTGTAGACTGTGACCATCAAATATCGAGGAACATAACATATATCTCACTTAAGGTTCCAAACAATAATCCATCAAGTTAAGTTTAAAAGGAGCTTCAGCGCTTCCTAGATGGGAAAGCAAATTATCAGGCACTGGGAATGGTGGATTAAATTCAGAGCTCTCCATTGCATCCTCTGATTTCCTCCCATTTCTAGATGACTCCTCAGTGTCATATGAAAAAACGCACATTTTGGTATTCACTGCCTGTCGACTTCTGCCTCTTAACTGTTCTCTTCAGTGAAGAATACAAGAATGAAGTCAAAGATTGACTGCATGCCTTCATCATCATGAGTGCTGGGCAGATCTCTGTAGCGCTCTAGATCAAATTCCTCCTGGGTGACATCAGAATAATTTGAATCAGGCGGTGGTGGGGCGCACTTCTTTCTCCTCAGAACAGTGAGATCTTCAAGCAAATGCCTGACATCGTAGCGGTCTATCACGAGATTAGGGTCATCGTTCCATGGCAGGAGCGCGTCCTGGGAATTGACGAAATCCACTGTCGAATCATCATCGAAGAGGAGAGCGTGCCTGCCGACAACCTCCAAAGACAAGGCAGAGGACAGGGGGCTGCTACTGCAAGGGGATCTCTCCATCTCCCGATCCCTCTTCCGTCTGCTGCTCTGCACCATTTCTTCCATTCTATTATTCACCATGAATCACAATATGAATCAATGATATTTGCTCACAAGGGCTTGAGATGCCTATTTGGGAGTCCTGATCTGCCAACCAGGTCCGTTCAACGAGAAGGTTCGCCAGCTTTGAAAAAGGGATGCCTTTTTCTCTAGATTCTGCAACTTTCTCTTCGCAAATCTCTGGAATGTGCTTAGCTTTGGCTATTGACTTACTAGTTTCCATACGCATAGTTTGTTGAGGACTTAGCGGTATTTTGGCTTCCTTCTTGACCTTCGGACTTGTTATCCCTGATTTTTAGGGATAACCAGGAGATCATCTCTCGAGGCCCACGGTTCCTAGACATGGAGTACCAAGAGCAAGATTGACTCGAGCATAGCCCTTTCCTTTTCTTCTCTCATCAAATTCGTCTTGTCAGTAGCAGCAGCATCCATCACCTTCGGCTTGGTCTTGTAGCGAAGGAGGTTCTTGCTCCATGAGGTAATTGGTCCAAGTATCATGGTATGTGTCACTCTTGATCATTAAAACCTTTGAATATATGCATCTGATTCCTTTTATCTCTAACAACCGCTTGGATCTTACATTAGCCCACTTGACAATGATCTGGAAGATTGATAGGGTATCGTAGCAAGCCTGTGCCCATAGGTCTGGGTTTGCCACTGGGGGATTTCTGAAAAGCCATCGTCCGCTCCCCTCATAGTACCACTATTTCATCTTATCTCCCGCTCACTTGTCCCATTCCCCATGTCCGGGCATTGGGTTGACCTGTTTGTAGGATTGCACCTTATCTCGTGGGAAGAAGGGGCTAAAGGCCCAAAAGGTAAAAGCCGCTGGTAAAAGATAAAAGCCTAGAAATAAAACCTCGACATGCTTCACCCAGGGATCCCCGAGAAGGCAATAAAAAGCCTCTCAGTAAGAAACAAGAGGGACCCAGAAAATATAAACAAGACCTAGTCAAGAGGATAGGGGGTCTCATCATGAGCCAGCCTATTACGTTCATGGGTACCTAACAGTATGACATTGCCACCATCTGGTTACCACACCAGGGCAATGACCTTTGGTTGCATGGCCAAGGGAAAGGGGGTCTCATCACGAGCCAGCCTTATCATCTCTGTGAAAGTACTTGTGGGTAACACTGTCAGCGCTGGTCACCATGCCAAGGCAGTGTCCTCTGGTTATCCCTTGAATAAAAAGAAAAAGAAGAAGAAAAATCAAATAAAAGAAAAGAATAAAGGCAAGAACAGGCTTGGAAAAATTGCATCCATGACAGGTACGGCTCACCTTCTACAAAGGCACCCACAGATAACATCATGCATCCCTGGCTTTCACTTCACCCACATGTCTGGACATCCCCAGCCACATCACCTCACTTACATGGCTTGGATGAAACCTTCCTAGAAACTTCCCCTTTCTTGTGGATACTAGCCCAATAGGACGTCTTGTCTTTTTCTCCAATCTTGTATTGTAGGTTTTTGTAATGTCTTTGAGCTATTGATTGATGTATTAGGGTCTTATGCATATGTTTAATAATATTGATGATGAAACGTGATTAACATTGCTATGATCCCGATGACTGATGAGCCCATGGAGGGCGTAGCTTCTGATGTGCAAGATCATGCCCGACAGACAGGTACCATTTGGCCCGGTACACATGGGGAGATGATCAGTTCGGACCTCCATGGGGCTGAAGAGCCCACCAGATGGATGCCCAGACCCCATCAGGGGGCAAAGACAGGAAAGTGGTTGATTAGGGTCTTGCACCGAAGAAGAAGAGGACGTTCCATCAGAGGCACTTTAGCAGAGCCCAACCAAGGGGGAATGACCCCTTTTCAGTGGAACATTGACCTTGGAAGGCTCTGGACACCCCCATCCTCACCATGACATCATCCAGCTTCATGGACATTCATGGAGGCAGACTGGGCAGCAGTGGCACGTGTGGCATGTTGGAGAGGCCCCTAGGGGGCTAACGTTTTGCTCCTGGATGTCTCATCTGCCCTAAAAGGGGCTAGCGCCTCCCTTGAAGGGGCTTTTACCTTTTTTATAGCTCAATTAGGGTTTTAATTTGACAATTTAATGTAAAAACAATATTATGGTCTTGTCGGCCATTTTTATAACCTAAAATTAATTAAGGTCATTGATACAGTATATATTGAGGARTTTTAGCCTCATTTTAACATAACACATCACTTAATCATTAGTGAGATCTGATTTTAGCGCCTTACTTGGGTAAATTTGTTGGTTTAGTGAGGCGCGCTTGTTGAAGGAAGGCATTTCTTGGCATTTTTGGCATTTCTCTTGAAGGAAGGTTTACAACTAGGGTTTGCATGCTATTTCATGGTGATATGTAAGTGTTTTTTCTGCAAAACTTCTTGATTGAATGGTTGTAGTCTTATATTCTTGCATATATTTATAATTTGCTGATCAAAAACCCTAGGTGACAAGCACACAAGTAGGTCCTTGTTTCATGTCCCCAAAAAGAGAAATTTTCAGCCATTGAAGAAGGAAGGAAGAGCCTGGCCATAGCTACACTCTTATTGCTTCTTCTCCCTGAGCTAGTCGTACTTTCTAAAGTCAAGAAGGAGGAGACGTCCCAGGCCTAGGTTATCTACACCTAGGGCCGTCCTGCTTCTAGGGTTTGGTGATAGAGCCTTGCTATAGCAACACTCTCCCTCACTACACTCTCTAGTCTTGATTTATCTTTCATGCTAGTCGTTTTGCCAAGTTAACCTAAGGAAGGAGGAGAGAGCACGAGGCCTTGCTTTAGCAACACCGTAGTGAGCCTCTCTCCCCTAGGGTTTTGATTCTAAGGCCCTGCCATAGCAGTGCTTCAGAACCCTTCCCTCTAGTCCTTAGTCTTCCTCCTTCAACCCTTGCGTCCTCTTCTAAATTGACTCCATTAACCCTTAGGCATTGATCTTGGATCTACAACGTTGAAGTGAAACTGATCAAACAACTCTCAAAACCTTTGCTAAATTGAAACCCTAACTAACTACTAACCCTAAGAAGGCTGACGTCACCCTTGGTTACTTCATCTTGACGCAACAATTTTCCTTTTATAGGCAATTGGATGGTGGTTTAATGCATTTATTGAATGAAGGATTGATTGGATACATTGATTGCTACATCATCTTGACATTTATTGGTGAAGTGATATTATTTCATTGTTGTATTAAAAAACATTGACTTCGTCAATATTTATTGTTATAATTGCTTATATATTGATATCAAATAGTCTTATGAAGTACTAACCCATTGAATCATAGCTTGCATATATTGGTTTGTTGTTGCTTGTTCCGGGAAGGTGTTCTTCTTTGGGCCTACACTTCATTTGGTTGTTTAGCCGAGACTATCTGTTTTGGTGGTGACCTGTGAAGGGGGAACTTTACTTTGACTTTTAAACTTTTGCCTCTTCAAAACTCCAGGTTACTGGGGACGTCTCCCCTGGACCTAACCTCCCTAAAGAGAAAGAACCTCCCCATCATGGTGACATTGGGTGGGATAGGTTCATGTTACGCCAGTTTGGACTTCTATTTCATAGCCATTTGACCTAGCTACAAACTGTGCGGTAACATTTTGGCGTCGTTGCCGGGGAACACTGAGTCAATTCTCCTCAAACGACAAATCTTTTTCGGTAAGCCTTGCCTCAGAGCCTTATCTTGCAAGCTTACCTGGCGACTCCACTAGGGTGTTTTCTCTTTTCTTTTAATAGTTTCAAGAAAACTATCTGGCGACTCCATTGATGACGAAGCCAACGATGACTTCACAATGGGATCCCGGGAACTACAAGCCTTTAGACATGAGTGACATCTCGGGGTACCCTCAACAAATGCCCTTTGAATACATAAATTTGCTCCCTGGATTTTGTGGTGGTGATAGAGAAAGAGCTGACTATCACATGAGAAATTTCTAGAATTTCTTCCTATCCTACCTGGTTGATGATTATGCTGAAGATGTGGTCATGAAACTTTTCTCTGCAACGTTTTCTTATAATGCCAAAGAATGGTATGATAACCTCCCCGAGGCCAGCATCAAGACTATGGAGCAATTTGAGAAAACTTTTCTCGAGAGATGGGGTATTCAGTAGCAAGACATCCCATTACTATTACAAGAACTTGAGCATATAAAGCAAGTTCAGGACGAAACTGCCGTATACTTCCAGATTAAATGTGAGAACATGCTATATCAGATTCCTGAAAGTCATCATCCCAAGGAGAGATACTTGGTCCATCTCTTTACTAATGCACTTTTGGGGTATCTAAGTTTTCCTCTTAATGAAAGAACCCCAAGGACGCTCGACAAAGCCTACTACATGGCTACAGTGATTGAGGAGAAGGTCTCCTCGCTTGATATAGGACACCTCTTTACCTCAAGTACTATCAATGGAGAGAAATTGTTTACCCTTGAGAGCTTCGTCATTGATCTCCAAGAAGAAGGGGAGCAAACCGCAGATCGACGAGGGATTGCTAAAGAAATAGTTGAGGAGTCGAAACCCAATAACGAAGTATCAACATGCCCTCTTCCTCTTGATGAAGCGATCCATAAGCCTTCTCCACCTGCACAACAACAAGACGATAAGGTTAGTTTCTTTCCTTTTCAAGATTTTGATGATACCTTGTTTCATGATTCAGAGAGTGATGGAGAAATGGAATCCCCGAATAAAGAGCATCTTCCTTGCTACACCACCAAGGATAAGACAGTAATGCATGCCAAAGATGCCCAAGTCCTAGAAGCTCCTACACAAGAAGAAACAATAAGTTTCCCTCCTCCCCTAGTTTTTAATGATGTTTTACCTTATGATGAAGGAAATGAGGAGGAGGCAAATGAGTCTTCAAGACCTGCATGTTATGATACAAATAATGACATAGTTGACAACATTGATGAATTCATACATGTTGGGAGACGTAGGTGGGACATAGTTGGTTATGATATGGGTCATGTCTTCGACATTGAAAGTCATTTCCAAGTGTTGCCTTTGCAATTATCACAACAGATTATTCTTCACCAATGGCAACAAGGAGACGAGGTTTTTACCCATACTCTCGAAAAACCCAAGGATGACCTAGTACCTTGTTTTCCTGATAATTTTTGGTCATACCTTGAGGACTTTGATGATTGTTCCTCTGAGCATTTGGATTTATTTTATGAAGATGATTATCAACCACCACTCTGCTCAGATTTTGATACAAGTAAGAACATAATTTGCCTAAAGAAGGTTTCTCGTGACTTTTTACTCCAGCCAGCTGTTATTACTTTACTGTGCTTGTCCATTAAAGGTGTAGTTGGGAAGTATATTTTTTATGTTGAGCTTCCCCGTAGGCAAACCCTAGACTCGAAGGGTCGGTTAGATACTGCAAGTTTGAGTCAGTTATCCCAGTTTTTTAACTTTCCCTTGGTGCTTTGTCAGTCATATGCTAGATCTTTGTCGATCCCTTCCTTGACTTCAGAGCGTGAGGATCTCCTAGGTAGCCAGTTGGCAAGCCCTTTGAGTCAGTTTTCTGGACCTTGCACTTTTCATGACCCTTTCTTGAAGTGGATTGAGTACTTTCTTCAGAGATGGACTTGGCAGGATTTTATCCCTCCCACCCGCCTCCATGAGTTAGACTTTGAGATTTCCGATGATATGATATGCATTCTAACTCATGACATTTTTGTGCTTGATTTATCACTATTTTGGCTTATGATGAAGCACAAAGGCAGGTATCGTGGGACATTGCTGGATTGGCTACACTGGTCGTTTGACTACATCGAACATCCAGCCAACAAGTAAAGGTAGGTACTTTGCTTTACATTCCCATATTGATTGTTTTATTCAGTATATATATATATATATATGTATATATATGCTGGGGCGGCATTACCGCTCCAATTTTATTACTGATGCCCCTATCGAGTTTGAGCAGGTCTACAGGTTGTGCCAGAGATGTTGAGGTTCTCATGCGCTCTACGGTGAGCACATGTCCCCAAGTTGGAGCCAGATCTTATCCCTGATTTTTAGGGATAACCAAGAGATCATGTCTCGAGGCCCACAGTTCCTCAACATGGAGTACCGAGAGAAGGATTGACCCAAGCATAGCCCTGGAGGGCCCATCCTTTTCTTCTCTCATCGGATTCGTCTTCTCAGCAGCAGCAGCATCCATCACCTTCGGCTTGGTCTTGTATCGAAGGAGGTTCTTGCTCCATGAGATAATTGGTCCATGTATCATGGTATGTGTCACTTTTGATCATTAAAACCTTTGAATATATGCATCTGATTCCTTTTATCTCTAACAATCACTTAGATCTTACATTAGCCCACTTGACCATGATCTGGAAGATTGACAGGGTATCCTAGCAAGCCTATGCCCATAGGTCTGGGTTTGCCACTGGGGGATTTCTGAAAAGGCATCGTCCGCTCCCCTCATAGCACCACTATTTCATCTTATCTCCCACTCACTTGTCCCATTCCCCTTGTCCAGGCATTGGGTTGACCTGTTTGTAGGATTGCACCTTATCTTGTGGGAAGAAGGGGCTAAAGGCCCAGAAGATAAAAGCAGCTGGTAAAAGATAAAAGCCTAGAAATAAAACCTTGAGATGCTTCGCCAAGGGATCCCCGAGAAGGCAATAAAATGCCTCTCAATAAGAAACAAGAGGGACCCAGAAAATATAAACAAGACCTAGTCTAGAGGATAGGGGGTCTCATCATGAACCAGCCTATTAGGTTCATGGGTACCTAACAGTATGACATTGCCACCATCTGGTTACCACACCAAGGCAATGACCTTTGGTCACATGGCCAAGGGAAAGGGGGTCTCATCACGAGCCAGGCTTATCATCTCTGTGAAAGTACTTGTGGGTAACACTGTCAGCTCTGGTCAACATGCCAAGGCAGTGTCCTCTGGTTAGCCCTTGAATAAAAAGAAAAAGAAGAAGAAAAAGCAAATAAAAGAAAAGAATAAAGGCAAGAACGAGATTGGAAAAATTGCATCCATGACAGGTATGGCTCACCTTCTACAAAGGCACCCACAGATAACATCATGCATCCCTGACTTTCACTTTACCCACATGTCTGGACATCCCCAGCCACATCACCTCACTTACATCACTTGGATGAAACCTTCCTAGAAACTTCCCCTTTCTTGTGGATACTAGCCCAATAGGACGTCTTGTCTTTTTCTCCAGTGTTGAATTGTAGGTTTTTGTAATGTCATTGAGCTATTGACTGATGTATTAGGGTCTTATGCATATGTTTGATAATATTGATGATGAAACGTGATTAACATTGCTTTGATCTCGATGACTGATGAGCCCATGGAGGACGTAGCTTCTGATGTGCAGGATCATGCCCGACGAATAGGTACCATTTGAACCGATACACATGGGGAGATGATCAGTTCGGACCTCCATGGGGCTTAAGAGCCCACCAGATGGATGGTGAGACCCCATCAGGGGGCAGAGACAGGACAGTGGTTGATTAGGGTCTTGCACCGGAGAAGAAGAGGACGTTCCATCAGAGGCACTTTGGCGGAGCCCGGCCTAGGGGGAATGACCCCTTTTCAGTGGAACGTTGGCCTTGGAAGGCTCTGGACGCCCCCATCCTCACCATGACATCATCCAACTTCATGGACAATCATGGAGGCAGACTGGGCAGCAGTGGCACGTGTGGCATGTTGGAGAAGCCCCTAGGGGGCTAACGTTTTGCTCTTGGATGTCTCATCTGCCCTAAAAGGGGCTAGCGCCTCCCTTGAAGGGGCTTTTACCTTTTTTACAGCTCAGTTAGGTTTTTAATTTGACAATTTAATGTAAAAACGGTATTGTGGTCTTGTCAGCCATTTTTATAACCTAAAATTAATTAAGGTCATTGATACAGTATATATTGAGGAGTTTTAGCCTCATTTTAACATAACACATCACTCACTCACTAGTGAGATCTGATTTTAGCGCCTTACTTGGGTAAATTTGTTGGTTTAGTGAGGCGCACTTGTTGAAGGAAGGCATTTCTTGGCAGTTTTGGCATTTCTCTTGAAGGAAGGTTTACAACTAGGGTTTGCATGCTATTTCATGGTGATATGCAAGTGTTTTTTCTGCAAAACTTCTTGATTGAATGGTTGTAGTCTTATATTCTTGCATATATTTATAATTTGTTGATCAAAAACCCTAGGTGACAAGCACACAGGTAATTCTTTGTTTCATGTCCCCTAAAAGAGAAATTTTCTACCATTGAAGAAGGAAGGAAGAGCCTAGCCATAGCTACACTCTTATTGCTTCTTCTCCCTGAGCTAGTCGTACTTTCTAAAGTCAGGAAGGAGGAGACGTCCCAGGCCTAGGTTATCTACACCTAGGGTCCTCCTGCTTCTAGGGTTTGGTGATAAAGCCTTGCTATAGCACCACTCTCCCTCACTACACTCTCTAGTCTTCATTTATCTTTCATGCTAGCCGTTTTTCCAAGTTAACCTAAGGAAGGAGGAGAGAGCACGAGGCCTTGCTTTAGCAACACCGTAGTGAGCCTCTCTCCCCTAGGGTTTTGATTCTGAGGCCCTGCCATAGCAACGCTTCAGAACCCTTCCCTCTAGTCCTTAGTCTTCCTCCTTCAACCCTTGCGTCCTCTTCTAAATTGTCCACTAACCCTTAGGCATTGATCTTGGATCTCCAGCGTTGAAGTGAAACTGATCAAACAACTCTCAAAACCTTTGCTAAATTGAAACCCTAACTAACTACTAACCCTAAGAAGGCTGACGTCACCCTTGGTTACTTCATCTTGACGCAGCAATTTTCCTTTTATAGGCAATTGGATGGTGGTTTAATGCATTTATTGAATGAAGGATTGATTGGATACATTGATTGCTACATCATCTTGACATTTATTGGTGAAGTGATATTATTTCATTGTTGTATTAACAAACATTGACTTCGTCAATATTTATTGTTATAATTGCTTATATATTGATATCAGATAGTCTTATGAAGTACTAACCCATTGAATCATAGCTTGCATATATTGGTTTGTTGTTGCTTTGTTCCGGGCAGGTGTTCTTCTTTGGGCCTACACTTCATTATTGGTTGTTTAGCCCGGACTATCTATTTTGGTGGTGACCTATGAAGGGGGAACTTTACTTTGACTTTTAAACTTTTGCCTCTTCAAAACTCCAGCTTACCGGGGACGTCTCCCCTAGGCCTAACCTCCCTAAAGAGAAAGAACCTCCACATCGTGGTGACATTGGGTGGGATAGGTTCCTGTTACGCCAGTTTGACCTTCTACTTCATAGCCATTTGACTTAGCTACAAACTGTGCGATAACAAGACTGCCATTGTCTTCACATTTACGAGAAAAACCCTTGTGGGTACACGTCTTCGAAGGTGATACTTCGTGGTCCAACTTTGAATCAACCTCTAGTCCAGAGACCTTCAATATTTTCTCTGAATGCACCTTCCATCCATTGGACAGGATTTCGTTCTCCCCATTAGTTGACACTAAGTCAAACCCAGCATTAGCAGATTGTGATGAGGAAGAAGAAGAACCGATCCAAGTTGTGTTCCCACCAGAATCCACAGGCCGTCGTTGAACATGTGTGGAAGGGCAGCGAGCTTGGCAGCCATGGCCGTGGTTGTGCTCTCGAAGCAACGGGTCCGGCTGTTCTCTCCAAGCGGTAGGCCATGGAACTACGGCGGCACCCTCAAAACCCTCAAGCGAGAGATTAAAACCTAATTACGAAAGAGAAAATGCGCTGGAAAATCCCTGTTTTGTTTTGTGTTCCTTTGTGTGGGACGTGCGGGAAACGCACGTCGGCCTAAACCCTTTGTTTTTCTTCTTTCAAATAAATAAAAAAAAAACTTTTATTATTATTATTTAATAATTTGTTAAAAAAAAATGCTAGTAGTACAAGTCTAACGAAGGCACAAGGATTATAGTAAACACCACAAGCTTCAATGTCATTCCAATTTGCAAAATCATGGATAAAATTGTCACTATTAGTCAAGTTTATTGATGTCCAGTGGGCAGAGTCCCTTGATAGGGGTCACATGGTCGTGTCCTCCGAGGTTGCCCCCATTGTCGTCAAAAAGCAACATCACAACCATTCAAGGTTTAAAATCATATTAAGTTTGAGGCGAGGCATAAATTAATCTCATCGCAAGGAGGAATTGTTGTAATTCTTAGTTAAATTCCAAGGAAGTCGCTTGGGATTGTGTAGCTATACTAGGTTAATACATTGCCCGACACGACTCTCCATAAGGGTGGTAACTCATGGAAGAAGATTAAAGATCAAAGTCTTTCAAGTTGAATAAATGTCATCCAAGAGATAAGTTAAAAGGGGATAACATAAGCATAAGGGTGAAAAAGAAATCCTTAATCCATTTATATTAATCATTGACAAAAATAAGCACCAAGGGTGAAAAAGAAATAGAAATTTAACTTATATAATTTATTGACAAAAAATTATCATTTAAGGTGAAAAATTTATTTATAAAGGAAACTGGAAATTTATAAAGGTGAGAGGCCTCCTATTTTGAGCGGTTTGAAGAGTCACTTAGCAAGGGGTTATTATTAGCCAAGGACAATATCATCTATTAAATATGGCATTAAGGATAGAAGCAACTAAGGACACTTTTTCATAATTTGTAAAAAAAAAATACTTTTGAAATTGATGTGAAACAAGTTACAAAAATGTAGAGGAGATACCAAGTGTCGTAAGGATAAAATCTATTGTTTAAAACTAGAGGTCAGAAAAAATAAGCAAAATGATCAAGTATCACAACAACAAATTTAAGATCTCAAGGAGAAATTCGATAAGAAGTGATCAGAGAAAGATGAAGAAAACTCTTGCCTAAGGAATCATAATCAAAGCCTACTTGCACAAATTATGAAGTTAAAAGATGAGAAAATACACAACAAAAAAAAAAACACTTGTTGATAAATGTGGAGAAACAAATGTTGCTTCTAATGAAGTTTTATAAAGTGAAGGGTGTCCATGAAGTGAGATCAAGAAACAATTTGATGAGATTAAAATCCAAACCATGGAGAAGGAAACCAATACAGATCCAATTGATATCATAAATCAGAATGATACTTATGTTTGAATGTTATCAACCAATAAATCACTAGGTGTGACAAACTACAAATGTTCCAACATTGAAATCAAGACGCAAGATTAAAAGATTCCTTATCATTATCCAACTCACAAAAGTCATTGTATTGCTCAGTGCACTAACTAATGAAAAATCAATATGAGTATAAACGACATTCTTCATACATTCAAAAGAATCACAATTCTAAAATAGAGTGGGGATGAAATCAACACTCTACTTGGAAACACAAGACAAGAAGTTCCATCCCAATAACCAACTGACAACAAGTTCCAATGAAAATTGACCTAGAAGGGATCGATCCATATGTTGAGATTTGGGTACCTTGGAAAGTGGTCCCCTTGTGTTTGTGAGCCTCTAAACACAAGTGGGAAATACTTTTTACCATGTACCATGTACTTTATGTCTAATTTCACTTTGACTTAGGAGATTTAAGTCAAAAGTGAAAATTGGTCATTTTAGCCTAAAATGACTATTAATTCACTTTGTGGGTGAATTGAAGGACATAAAGAGAAACTATGGAAACTTAAGTACTCATGATTTAGAGTTGCCAGCTGTAATGCTAGCTCTGAAGCTTTGGAGGCATTCACTAGTGGAGCGAAGCTTTGAGCTCAAAACAGATCATGAAAGATTAAAGCATCTCTTCACTCAAAGGGATCCCAATGCCAGGCAGAGGCGATGGAGTGAGTTTATGAGTGAGTACGATTTTGGAAATTCATACATTAAAGGAAAGGAGAATGTGGTCGCGGATGCCTTGAGCAGGAGACCACATGTCTTCTCCTTGGTACCCTTAAAAGTTAATCTGAGGGAGCGTGTATTGGGGCAACTTCTTGGAGATAGTTGGTATTTAAAGGTTACTTCAACCCTCTTGAGTGGGAGGCAATTAGATCCAAAGTATGAAGATATAGCCTGGAAGCAGATGGATTGTTGACATATCAAGGAAGGATGTACATCCCCAAAGGTGGGGATATTCGAAGCATCATATTGAAGGAAGCCCATAGAGCACTTTATTGTGCACATTGAGGTGTGAAGAAAATGTACGCGGACATGAAGAAGCTTTTCTTCTAGGTAGGCATGAAGCATTATGTATTCCATTTCGTCGCCAAGTGCCTAGAGTGTCAACAAGTGAGGTTGACCACCACCACTCAACAGGTCTCCTACAACCGCATGATGTTCCTATGTCCAAGTGGGAAGTCATTTCTATGCATTTTGTTGTGGGATTGCCACTCACATCGCATAGACGCGATGCCATTTTTGTGATAGTTGATAAGTTGACCAAGAGTGCTCATTTTATTTCAGTTAAAGACATTTATGATGTCACTGATGTGGCACGCGTGTTTATAAGTGAGGTCGTCCGTTTGCGCGGGTTACCCAAGAAGATCATTTCAGATAGGGACTCCCGATTCACGTCTAGGTTTTGGACAAGTTTGCAGTCAGCATTGGAAACTCAGTTGAA
The DNA here is from genome assembly GCA_032191745.1 of Picea mariana. NCBI lineage: Eukaryota > Viridiplantae > Streptophyta > Pinopsida > Pinales > Pinaceae > Picea > Picea mariana. The sequence goes on from JASDQU010100336.1 coordinate 410,227, forward strand.
CTTAAGCACATCATATCATCCTGAAACAGATGGGTAAACTGAGAGAGTAAATCAGGTTATGGAAGGCCATGCAGGACACCGTTGAGTTGGGAAAGGTTAGAAGACCGAGTGAAAGTTGGGCCAGAATTGATTCAAGAGATGGAGGAACAGGTGATTTAGATTAGGCAACGACTAAAGGAAACACAAGATAGACAGAAAAGTTATGTTGATGCACATAGGGCTGACCGAAGTTATAAAGTGGGAGATCAAGTTTTCATTCGTATCAGGCCTAATAAGAGTACCATTTGGTACGGGAAGGGGGCAAAGTTGTCGCTTCGATTTATAGGACCGTTCGAAATCCAAGAGAGAAATGGACCTGTTATCGCACAGTTTGTAGGAAGGGTTTAGGTAGATTGAGTCAAGGCTTCAAACCGGCGTAACAGGAGCTTCCCCACCCACTGTCACCTCGATGGGGAGCTCTTTCTATTTAGGATGGCTAGTCCAAGGGAGACGTCCCTAGTAATCTGGGTTTCTGAAAGGGCTAAAGGTTTAATGGATCAAGGTAAGAGATTCCCTTTCACAGACTACTGCCAAGAATGAGATAGTCAAAGAAGATCTTCCACCGATAAGGGCACCTGTTTGCGAGACAAGACAAATAAAACTAAAGAATGTGCTGCAGTGGTTAGTACTTCACAATATCAATGACTATCTTCAACCATATATATGAGCAATGATCAAATGTAATTATTGACGAAGTCAATGATTACTAAACAAAGACAAATTACTTATATCACTTCTTCAATAAATACATAAGAGAATATTGGCATTCAATGTGCAAAGTCAAATCCTTGTATTATTACAATGCATCAAATATTATAAATCTGCTCATACATATACAATGTTGCTGCGTCACTATTGCAGAAATAAGGTGACGTCAGCCCTAATGATAGGTCAAAAATGAAGACAATGAGTAGGACGTTTTGTCATACAAGCTTATAAATGCAATCAACAACTCAAAGTCTATTGAATAAGGTGATAAATGTCACAACGTTTCATGCCAAGCAAAGATCAAAAGAAGTGTGACGTCACCTATATTGTTGTTGCTGTCACTATGACGTTAGCCCTAAATTTAGGTTAGTTTGAGAGGCAAAGAGGTAAACGTTTTGCAATCTTAACCAATGAAAATATTTAATACCTCTATGGCTATCAAGAGGTGACCTAGCCGCAACTTTTGGAGCAAACAAGAGTTCAAAAAAGGCTAAGACGTCACCCTAGGGTTAGGGTTAGTAAATTTGCTAGGGTTAGTAGGGTTTCAAAATAAGAGAGTTTGAAAGAGTGTTTAAGCACAAACAAGCTCAAGGTTATACTTCTAGACTAGTGCCTTCGGTTAATGGAGTCAAGTGGAGTGAAACTAATGGCTTGGAAAGACTTAAACCTAAGGACAAGAGGGTTAGGGTTTGATGGTGCTGCTATGACAGGGCCACCAAGTCAAAACCCTAAGAAGAGAAGGCTTATTTAGGTGTAGCTAAGGCTAGGCCTGATGCTCCTTCTTCTTTCCTTAAAACTCCTTTGGCAAAACGGCTAGCTAATAAACACAAATCTATGACTGAAAAGTGTTGTTCAAGGACAAGGCTTTTCAAAACCCTAGAAGCAAACCCTAGGTGTAAAACAAATTAGGCCTAGGACGCCTTCTTTCTTCAATTTATGTTCAAAGCTAACTCAAGGAAAGAGAATGGCTAGTGTAGCTATGACTAGGCTAAACCTTCTCTAATCAAATGGCTAATAAGCTTTTACCATGGGGACATGAAGCCACAACCTACTTGTGTGTTGGCTCCCTAGGGTTTTAATGATTAAGCAAATATTAACAATGTAACTATACAAGTAAGTAATTCTACCTACAACCATTCAACAAAGAGGTTTTGCATGCAAAATGTACTTACAAATTCATGAAGAGCATAATCAATCCCTAGTTGTAAACCTTCCAATGATAAATAGCACCATATGCCAAAAGATAATCCTCCAAGATGTAGCGCCTCCACTCCAAAAGCCAATAATAACCAAGAAAAAGACTAGCAAGTATCTCTCACAAGAGAGCAAGTTGTGTTATGTCCAAATGAGGGTAAAACGTCCTCAATTTATATCATGTTTATGACCTTTAATTAACAATTAGTTCATTAAAAACAGCCGACAAGGCTGACATTACAATATTTCAATTATTTGTCAC
>JASDQU010100336.1:412529-437111 GCA_032191745.1 Picea mariana
TAATATTTCATCATGATATCCATGATGATATTAATCATGATACACACCTAGTCTACATCAGATTATAGTCTAAGCTCCAGGGTCATGATATCGCATCTTAATTCATCTTAATCTCACATCAGATTAGAATCATGAAATAGTTGATATCATCTAAGCTCCAGGGTCATGATATCCACGAGACTGATTATGGTGTCTTCCACAATAGTCTTTATTTTTAATACTTCAACATGTTTCAAAATTTTCAGTTTAGTAACGATATGTGACCACTTGACATCTTATGCATCTTATTTATGTAGAAAAGTGTTTATTTGATGTTGTTGTTGCTTTACAAGTTTAAAAAAAATTTAAAAATTGAAAAAAATGATTGTTTTTGTATTTTTTTGAGGTCTTGCCGACATATTCCGACATTTTCCGCCGATGTCGCCGAGATGATCTCTTCCGGACCCTCGCCGACACTTTCCCCGACACGACATATACAGCATTGATCCTATCATTGTCACCTTAATAAGATACCTCTTTCTATTTAGGGATGATAGCCTAGGGGAGACGTCCCCGGTGACCTGGGGGTTTGAGAAGGCAAAGGTTAAAGTGTCAATAAAAGATATCCCCTCTCACAAGTCACACTGATCAGAAAGTCCCAAAGTTGTAATCAATGAAGCGATGATATGCTTAGATGTACCAGGGCAGAACAAAGCAACAAGAAAACAATATCTTTTGCAAGTACAATTTGATGTTAGTGCTTCATAAAACCTTGGACTTGTCAATAAAAACAATGGTTGATACAAGATGAAGCAAACAGAATTTTATAACAGCAATGTATATAAGATAGTAGCTTCACAATAAATGCCTTAAAAGAGCTTCACAATGACCAAAAATAATAACCCAACAATAGCAATATACTAGCGCTTGTGAGAAGCTAATTAAGCAATGTGAACATCATCTTTTGTGATTGCTTTTAGGAGCTTTTACTGCTGTAATAATTGGCTGTAGCTTACTTTTGTAACAGCAGCAAGAAGGTTAGTGAATTAGTCTAATCTAGGGTTAGGAAAGGTTAGTAGGTTGCTTGAGGTAAAAGATTTAAGGGTTGGTTTCATCAATCAATCAAATTCAAGGTCTAAATCAGTGTCTTTTAGGGCTAATGGAGTCACTTTGCAGCTGTAAACTTGAAGGAAACAAATGATAGTGTAAGAGCCAAGGACAAAGAAGGATGATGATTGAGGTGTTGGTAACCCAAGGCCTCAATCAACAAGCCTTAGAAGGAAAACGGCTACTAGGAAGTAGGTAACCCTAGGCCCTAGCGGTATTCCTTCTTCTTTAGCTCAAGCTTGAAACAAACAATGGCTTGATGAAGCAAATGATACTAGAGTGCTGCATTGGCAAGGATCTAGTACAAAGGTTCAAAGGTAGGGTTTCTATCACAATCTAGTAGGTGAAAAGTTGTTAAGACAAAAACAATAACATGTGTTTGTTCTCCTAAGGTTTTAAACTAACAATTTCATAATCATGGAAAAAATGCGAAGTAAATGTACCATAACCATTCAAATCAAAGAAGGATTGCAGAAATTCACTTACATCCACCAAGAATAATCTAGCAATAAGCCAAGTTGAAGACCTTCCACCAAGAAAATGCCAAAAAACACCAAATTTAGCCTCCTCCAAGAAGTGCGCCTAAAATTTCAGCCAATAACCCGTAAGTAGGGCGCAAATTTCAAACCTCAATTGTGAGTGAATGAATCGTGAAAAAATACAAGGAGAAAATCCCCTATTTATACAGTGAAAATGACCTTTAATTAAAAAATTAGGTCAAAAAGGTCGACATGGCCAGTTTACATGAGAAAATCCAATTTTACACAAAATTATGCAATAAAGCCCTAATTTTATCTTTCTAGGGTGACGGCATGCCCTTCCTAGGGTGACGTTAGCCTCTCTGCTGGAATGCTAGCCCTCCAAGTGAAACGTTGGGGCTCAAAACCCCTCAGGAACTACCACGTGTGCCAACCCAAACCGTCCTCAAGCTAGACACCTCAACTAGGTGACGTCAAGGCTCTGAATAATGACGTCAAGGGCCTTCAGGGAACAACATCATGTGGGAGGGCAAGACCCCCCTGGGTCCAGGCCTGCCAGGCTGTCTCTGCTGGAACATCCTCCTCTCTCTGGTACAAGCCTCAGGTATATGTTTGCCCCTTGTTGGGGTCTCAACATCCATCTGGTGGGCCTTTAGTCCTATGGAGGTCCAAGCTAATCATCTCCCCATGTGTACCTGTCCGTCGAGCATGGTTCTACAACAACAAAAAGTACGCCCTCCATGGGCTCAAAAGTCACAGGGATCATAGCAATGTCAATCACATCTAATAATCAAGTTATCTAAACATGTGCATAAAAGCCCCCTTTCCCAGACAAGTGCTCAAAGATGTTATGCTATTCTACAAGCCAAGTTTCGAGAGGGTTTAAGGATGTCCTATTGGGCTGACTCTCCTTAGATGTGGGATGTTTCCAAGTGAAGACCAATCTAGGTCATGTAAGTGCATGAGATGGTATGGGGATGTTTGGGCAATGGGTGCAGTGATGACAGGGAAATGTATGGCTTAACTGTGGCTGCCTCTGAAGAGGGTGAGTTGCACCTTGTCATGGATGCAAAGGTTTCCAAGCCCATTCAATGCCTTTTACCTTTTTATCTTATTGTTTTTTCTTTTAAGAGAATAGTTGGGGGACCCTGCACTGGCATGGTGACCAGTGGTGACAGTGTTACCCACAAGCATTTCACGGAGATGAGAAGGTTGGCTCGTGATGAGACACCCTTTCTCTTGGCTATGCCACCAAGAGCCACTACCCTGGCGTGGTGACCAGTTGAATGGTAGTGTCATACCGCTACATGCCCATGGACTTAATAGGTTGGATTGTGATGAGACCCCCTATCCTCCAACTAGGTCTTGAGTTTATTTATTTTATGGGTACCTCCATTTCCTGCTGAGAAGCTTTTTACTGCTTTCTCGGGGATCCCTGGGCGAAGCGTCTGAAGGTTTTGTTCTTTTGGCTTTTATCTTTTGCCAGCTACTTTTACCCTTTGGGCCTTTAGCCCCTTCTTCCCACAAGGCAAGGTACAATCCTTTGCTAGCTTGGAAAACCTAATGTCCGAACCAATGCAAGGGATGGATGAGGGAAGATGATGGAAAGTGATAAGTATAGTGGGAATGGACGATGACCTTTCATGAACCCACCCAGTGGCAACTCATTCCTAAGGGAACCAACTTGCTAGGGCATCCTGTCACCCCCCCCAGGTGTGGACAAGTCAAAAGGCATAAAGTCTAAGCATATGTCCCCATGAAGTAAAAGAGAATTAAATGCACATATTCAAATATTTTGAGAATCAGAGTGACACATACCATGATACCCGGACTCATTACCTCATGGAGCAAGACCCACTGCTACTGAAGGACCAGGCCAATGGGATGGATGTTGTTGTTGCTGACAGGATGGAGGCGTTGAAGAGGAAAGATGGGCCCTCCAAGGCCAGGCTCAAGTAAATATGGCTCTCAGTACACCATGTCTAGGACCAGTGGGCCTCGAGACATAATCTCCTTAGTTATCCCTAGGTTGGGGGATAATAGGTCATATTAGGCCAAGTTCTAGCCCTTTTGCATCCTCAGTGGTTATGGTTAAGAAGAAGGATGGGACTATGCGCATGTGCATTGACTACAAGGCCTTGAACAAGAAGACCATTAAGAACAGGTACCCCATCCCTTGGATAGATGAGCTATTGGATGAGTTACATGGCGCCATCTACTTCACCAAAATAGACTTGTGCTTCGATTATCATCAAATCAAAATGAGGGAGCAAGATGTGCCAAAAAAAACTTTTAGATGCCATTATGGTCATTATGAATTTATGGTTATGCCCTTTGGGCTAACTAATGCGCCTACCACCTTTCAATCATGCATGAAACATGTCTTCAACAAGCAGTTGAGAAAGTTTCTCTTAGTCTTTTTTGATGACTTGTTGATATATAGCAAGACTTGGGAGGATCATCTCAAGCATGTAGACCAAATCTTAAGCATTATGGAGGAGCAATCCTTGTATGCTAAGGAGTCAAAGTGTGAATTTGGGATGACTGAAGTCCTTTATTTGGGACATATCATTGGAGATAAAGGGGTACAGGTACACCAAGAGAAAATACAAGCTATACTTGACTGGCCAACAACCAAAACTCTTACTAAGTTGAAGGGACTCCTTGGCATTTCCAGTTACTACAGGAGGTTTGTCAAAGGATTCTCCTAGCTTTGTGCACCCTTGACAGATTTGACCAGAAAAGGCGCATTTAGGTGGAGCCAAGAGACACAGGTGACATTTTATAAAATGAGGAAGGTAATGAGCACTTGTCTGGTCCTCTCTTTACCATATTTCTCGCAGGCTTTCATATTGGAGTGTAATGCCTCAGGTGAGGGTATTGGAGCAGTTCTTATGCAGAATAGGCATCTCATTGCCTACAAGAGCCGAAAACTAAGGGGGCTTGAGCTCCTATAAACTATTTATGACAAGGAAATGTTGACCATCGTGCATGCTTTGGCTAAATTCAGACAGTACTTGGTTGGGGCGAAATGTGTTGTCATGACAGATCACAATAGCCTCAAGTACTTCTTGGATCAAAAGGACCTTAATGAAAGACAACAAAAATGGGTTAGCAAGATCCAAGCTTATGACTTTGATATTGAATATGTCAAAGGAAAAAACAATGTTGTGGCTGATGTTTTATCCAAGAGGCCTTCAGTATATGCTATGACAGATATTTCAATTGATTGGAAGGCACATCTTTTGGTGGAATATTCTGAAAACAAGTTTGCTTGTGAGCTGATGGATGGGCAGGTACAGGATGATAACTTCAGGATCATTGATGACATCATATACTACAGGGGCCGAATTTTCTTGGTTCCTGAATCAGAACTAAAAACGAGAGTATCACATGCATGCCATGACTCACCATTGGTTGGGCATCAAGGATTTGTCAAAACATACAGGCAGGTAAGGGAAAGATTCGCATGGAGGGGCATGAAAGAGGATGTAATGCGCCATATCAGGGAATGTTCCACTTGTCAGGAGAACAAGGAGGAACACACTCATCCAGCAGATCTATTGCAACCACTCCCTATTCCAGAGCATAAATGGGAGAGTATATCTATGGACTTCATCACGGGGTTGCCCAAGGTTCATGGCAAGGATTGCATCTTTGTGGTTGTGGACAGATTAACCAAGTTTGCCCATTTCTTTTCCATTGCCATAGATTGCAATGCTTCACAGGTTGTAGAATTGTTCTTCAGAGAGATCTTCAGGTTGCATGGTTTACGCAAAACCATAGTAAGTGATAGGGACAACAGATTCATGAGCACCATTTGGCAGGAGCTATCCAGGTTGGTAGGTACGGCCTTGAACTGTACCTTTTGGCACCAGCTATCATCCTCAAACTGATGGCCAAACAGAGATAGTTGACAAATGGGTGGAAGGGTACCTTCGAAATTATGTTTCAGGGCAACAGAGTGCATGGGTTAAATGGTTACACTTGGGTGAGTATGGCTACAACACCACCTACCACACGTCTATTGGTATGACCCCTTTCAGAGCCTTATACAGTTATGATCCCCTCACCTTTGTGCAGATTGTCTTTGGTGATAGTAGAGCACGTATGGTACAGGATTTGATCCAACAGAGCCAAGATATACTCAGAGAGATAAAGGATCACTTGCACAGGGCACAAAATCAGCAAAAGGTACAGGCAGACAAACACAAAGTCGAGTGCACATTTGAGATTGGTGATCTTGTATACTTAAGGCTCCAACCTTACAGACAAGCATCTATAAAGAGGAATGGCGCAGAAAAGCTTCAACCTCGCTTCTTTGGGTCGTACATTGTAAAAAGAAAGGTAGGGGTCGTGGCATATGAGCTTGATCTACCCCCAAGAAGCAAGATACATAATGTTTTTCATGTATCTTGTTTGAAAAGAGGCATAGGGAATCACATCACTCCTATTGAGGAACTACCTCGCTTGGATGAGGAGGGGCAGTTGATATTAATACCTAAAGAAGTGTTAGAAGTAAGGGAGAAGAGACCAAGGAAGAGGAACATCAGGGAGTACTTGATCAAATGGAGGGATTTACCTATAGAGGATACTACTTGGGAGAATGAACATGTTCTTCAAAAAGCAGGATCAGAATTGCTTGTCGGCAAGCAATTCCCAATAGGGAAGACTGTAATGTCCCCCACCTCTTGATAAGAGGATTACAGAGACTTAGTAGTCTAGATGTCCCCACTAGACTATAGTCTCATGAGAAATGGGGACTAAGAGACCCCAAAGTGTTCACCTAAGCATAATGTTATAATTTAAAAGTGACTTTGGGGAAAAAGGTAAAGTAAGTGGAAAAAGACCACATGAAGAAAAGTAAAGAGTTAACCTTAGAAGGTGGTCAACTAACTCAACTGAGAATTAGAACAGTGGTATAAAGGAAAAAGGAGGGTGCCTCACTCCTCATTCTGGTCATTTTCACTTTTGCATCTTTGAGCTCTTGAGCTAAGGACATTTTGAGGGTTTTCGGAGAACAAAACCTAGAGATCAGCTCGGTGATGAAAGATTCCACCTATCCTGGTCCAAGCTTGCTCACGGAGGTGGAAGATACCTCCCTCACCATTCTATTCAACTACAAGTTGGTTCTACAGGGCAAGACAAGGATAATCCGATAATGTGCACCAGTAAGGGTTTTCCAGCAAGGGGGCGCACTTGTTGAGGAAGATCTATTTGATTTGGAAAGAGGAGGAAGTTTTGGAGGATAAAACCTATTGGGATTTGATTGTTCGGCCTAGGGCGCCTTCCCTAGCCTATTTTGGAGAAGGTTTCCTTGACAAATATTTTATTGGGAGCTTGGCACGAGTTCTAGAGGAGGAGGGCGCACTACAGAAAGAGGATCCATTCATTTGAGGCATCAAAACACATCCAATCAGCAAGAGACTCAGCCAAGGGTTTTATCTTCCCCTGATCTACTATTCTAGTCATTTTGGAGTGGTTTGGAGGCATAGAGGAGGAGGGCCGAAGTATTGGTGAGCTACAACCTACAAAAAGTGTGCAATTCAGTGAGGGATAGGAGATCCAGCTATTGAAGGGAAAGAAATTGATCTTGTCTCTTTCTTCATGAGTTTGTGATGCCTTTGGAGGCTATTCTCTTCAGTCTTTGAGCTTGTTGGAGCAGCATTCATTCCATCTTGGTTATTCTTCTTGTATCTATCCAGATCTGCAGATCTATTGTATCGGGATCTTCTTATTATCTAAATAAAGGTCAGATCTGAAGTTGTTGCTCTTCCATTGTGTTATATCTCTTGCATTTTGTTATTGGATGTGAATGTTGTCATACTTTTATCATTTACACAACATAAAACTCCACCAAACCCTTCTAGCATAAATCTGGAAGGTAGATCTGCAAAACAAATAAACAACAATCAAAAAACTCAGAGAAAAACCTAAGTTTCCAAGCAAGAAACAACTTGGGAACATCACAAAAGAGTACTTGTTTGTCTTTGCAGGACCTTGTTGATGGACATTTTGGACAAACAAGATTAGCTTGGGCCTTCATTGGGGCAGGAAGCCCACCGGTTGGATGCCATGGCCCAAACCTTGGGACAGTACAGGAGATGAACATTGCCTTTGGAAGCAAAGGAAGGGACCTTGGAGGACCTCACCTAGCCCTTGCAAGCCCAACGATTTGCCTTTGGAGGCTAAAACATCATCTTTGAGGGCTTGACGTCACCCTAGGGCTAGGGTTTTGGTGGTGATGGTGGTGTTTGATGGACACTTGGCACTTTGATGAGGTAGATTCCTTGTACCTTGGAGATAAGACCCCAATGCATGAAGGGAAAGCCTTTGGAGGCCCAACGATTTCATCCTCAAGCTCAACGATTTGCCAAAGTGACCAAGATGTTACCCTAAAAGGGGTTGACGTCACACTTTTAGGGTTTTCTTCATGTGCAAATTAAAATTATTTTGTAAAGGGGCAAAGTAAAGGGGGTTGGCCTCCTTACTTTGTGGTTTACCCTAACTTTATGTGGACAAACACTTTCTAGGAGTCTTGTATAAATAAGAATCATTTTCATTTCAATTTAACATAACTCTCACATCAGAGGAGCTACTGGGCTAAAATTTGCGCCCCTCTTGGGCAATATCATTCTCTCTCTCTCTTATCCTATGGTTTATCATTGTCTTGTGGAGTGAAGTGGTGCACTAGCTCTTGGAGGTATTTTCTCTTGCTATGGTGATGAAAATTCTTGGTAACTAGGGTTTTGTCTTGCATGCTCTTGGAATTGGTAAGGAAAATATGCATTATGTTAGTTCTTCTTTCTTGTTCCATGGTTGTTATTGGCTAGATCCTTGGAGGAATATAAGGGCATATACCCTCCACCAAGTTTTATCATTGTTGTCGGTTGAAAAGGCTATTACAAAGGTTGCTAGGGGGAGTAAAAGGGCTTACACCCTCCTAGGTTTTACCTTGTTAGGGTTACTTGATCAAGGGAGTAAAAGGGATTATACCCCTTGAGAAGTAGTAGGTCTAACCTAATACAAAAAGACTCCATAACCCATTTGGCAAGGCACTAATCATTTATTGCATTGGAGATATAAATTGCTTGCATTGGTAAACATGATTTTGAGAGATATTGATCTGGTTCAAGTTGGAATCTTTTCTTGATGTCTTAAGTTTGCTAAAGCCACTATGGCGTTTTAATTGGCCGAGTAGTTCTTGAGTTGTAATCAATCAAAAGCTACAGCCATTAGGGCTGCAGAAAACATACCTTATCTCTTACTTTAAGTTGCATTTCAACGGTGGCAATTTTCTTGTAAGCTACTATTATCATTCTACTGCTTATTGGTTAACTTTTTGTCGGATTACTTGATAATTTTTGTAGTTGAAACTTGTTGATGTAGCAAATCTTTGCTACAGCCACTTGGCTGTTACAATAAATCTTTGAAAACACTATCTAACACCCTCCTTATACCGTCAAAGTTTGTGCTTCGGTATTGAAAAGTTATCTATTGGTTTAGTGCTTCATTCTCCAATAATTATTTGACAATTTTGATGGTTAATTCTGCAGTGATTAATTGATTTCATTGCTGATATATACATTTGTTTACTATTGTAATTTAGGACAGCAAGCTTCACTTGTTTGTCCATTGGAATATTGGCCTTGTATACTTGTCGTTTCTCTTGTCTCCGGCAGGTACAACTATCTTCTGCAGGTAATCAAGCAGTTGGAAACCATTGACTATCACCGAGACTTGTTTCCAAGCCATCCTCCACTTCATAACTAGACCTATAGGGGCATCATCTTCCATTACTTCATTTTCCATCTCATTTCACCCTAGGGTCACCGGGGATTCCCACCTTGTGTAGGATTTCTCCTTCACTAAAGAAAGAGGAGGGTTTATCTAAGGTGACAGTGGATAGACTCTCCCATAGTTCTCACCATCTTGTGGATTGGGTCGGGCTTTGCGCAACCTACAATTTGTACGATAACATGCCATTTCAGCTTTCAACAATCACTCCAAGATGAAACCAAGATATTGTGTAGTGGTTCAAAGCCCTAATATCTCTTCTACTCAATAAATTAAAAGGTAAGGATACGTTATAGATCACTCAAGAAAGGTGAGACATTCAACTTTCAAGAAGATATTTTATTAAGGGAATTCATGGCTACATATGAGTGAGACAAGCAACACAAAAGTTGTACAATTCTTCTACCCACAGTTGACAAGAATATCTCATATGTTGTTCCACAAGTTCTTTGTTGATATCCTATTAGCCCCTGAAATTACACCTTGTTTAACCTTAGTCCGAACATTGAGATTCATTATTACATCTATTAAATTGTTGTAGAAGGGTTCATCAATTCATTCAACAGAGCCACTTGGAGATTCACTATCCTTAATGCACGATTCTTTTCACTTTACTATTTTCATCCATATGCATGCAACATTTTATGTGTCGGAGAGGATTTTGTGTACATGCAAGATTCTCATAGCTCTATGCTACTACCCTTCACCTATAGTATCAAAGGAGCTTGAGAAGAGACATCTTTGGGAAAAAGGACAAGCAGTTTCCCACCTGAGCACCAAACCACTAATAATCATATACTCACTCTCTGAGCCATCATAAAGGAGGCGAGACGTCACTTTTAGAAAGTCTTATGTTTCCCCCTCAACTTTCAAAAGGTATTTGACTCAGTTTCGAGTGACGCCCTAATCCAAAGACTTAGAGACAATGGCATCTCAGAGACCCTTATCATGGATATTATGAATCTTTATGAGTCTATTCTTGGTCACCTTTGCATAGTACATGGAGTGCAAAACTTTATCACGAGTATTATTGGGGTGACGCACGGGTGTTCTCTTTCGCCTACGATATTTGGGATTTATATCGACAAGCTAGAGTCTTTGACCTAGTGATGGTGGCCTCCTCTACCATATTTTGGTCTCCATTCTCCTCTTTGCAGAGGACGTGGTCCTCTTACCCTCCACATCGAAGGGTTTACAAAGATAGTTGGATGCCTTATCTAGCTTCTTTGATCTTCGACAGCTAATGGTCAACATGGGTAAAACAAAAGTTATAATCTTCAACAAGTTGAAGAATGTCCTCAAACTACCAATTCTACTTCCACAGTGAGGAGATTGAGATTACCATAGCTTACATCTACTTGGGTGTCCAATGCTTAGAGCCTAGATTTGGCTTGAGGAAGGCTCTCCAACCCCAGATCAACAAGCGCTATGGCTACTTCGCTCTTCCTGTGAGACAAAGATTTCATAGCCATTTTCACGACATATCATCCAATCTGAACATCATGGACAGCGTTATTAAGCCCGCAATTTTAGATCAATATGAGGTTTGGAAGCCTAGTCAATTGGAGTTGGACTGGACCACAATGAAGAGAATTCAGGTCCTTATACGTGTTATCATGTGAATCTACACCAACAGACCCATGTAATAACTATAGGCAACCCGGTTGTGTCACCGCTACATGCCTCTCTATTTGGACTTGGTGCTTTTCCAATCTCAGGGGGGTGTTCCTATGGGTTGAATGTTTGTAATGAACATAAATATATAAATAAATATCAAATAAATAATAATAATAATAATAAATAAAGACAATAAATGAAGAGACACATTTTAACTAAGGGACATGAATTATCAACCATCATGACTAGTCAATGCTATAGGTACACTATCGCATGGTATTGTATCATCATCTATCTCTCATATTACATATTCAATACATTATTTTAATCCATCTGATTCTTTTATGTTATCCTATTTATTTTGGATATTCAATTTATGAAGTAGGTTGTTCATTTCATATTCCGTAAATGAACTTTGTTCATTTCATTTGGTATCAAAGCCACGTTTTGATTAGGATTTTGGCCAAACTCGGAGCACCTTGCTGGAAGATCAATGGACGAATGAGTCAAGCAGCCTGTTATCCCCACTTTTTAGGGATAACTAGGAGACCATGTCTCGAGGCCCACAAGTCATAGACATGGAGTACCGAGAAGCAGGATTGACCTGAGCATGGCCCTGGAGGGCCCATCCTTTTCTTCATTCATAATCCTTATCTTGTCAGCAGCAGCAGCATCCATCACCATCGGCTTGATCCTGTATCAGAAGAGGTTCTTGCTCCATGAGGTAATTGGTCCAGGTATCATGGTATGTGTCACTTTTGATCATTGAAACCTTTAAATATATACATCGGATTCCTTTTATCTCTAACAACTGCTTGGATCTTACATTATCCCACTTGACCGTGCTTGGGGAAATTGATAGGGTGCCCTAGCAAGCATGTGCCCATAGGTCTTGGTTGGCCACTAGGGGAATTTCTGAAAAGCCATCGTCTGCTCCCATCATAGCACCACTGTTTCATCTTCTCTCCCGCTCATTTATCCCACTCCCCTTCTCCGGGCATTGGGTTGCCCTATTTACAGGATTGCACCTTATCTCGTGGGAAGAAGGGGCTAAAGGGCCAGAAGGTAAAAGCAGCTGGTAAAAGACAAAAGCCTAGAAATAAAACCTCGAGATGCTACGCCCAGGGATCCCCGAGAAGGCAGTAAAAAGCCTCTCAACAAGAAACAAGAGGGACCCAGAAAATAACAAAACAAGACCTACTCAGAGGACAGGGGGTCTCATCACGAGCCAGCCAATTAGGTCCATGGGTACCTAACAATATGATATTGCCACGATCTGGTTACCACACCAGGGCAGTGACCTTTGGTTGCATGGCCAAGGGAAAGGGGGTCTCATCATGAGCTAGCCTTCTCATCTCTGTGAAAGTACTTGTGGGTAACGTTGTCAACTCTGGTCACCATGCCAAGCCAATGTCCCCTGGTTAGTTCTTGAACAAAAAAGCAAATAAAAGAATAAAACAAGAATAAAAAGAATAAAGGCAAGAATGGGCTTGGAAAAATGCATCCATGCCAGGTATAGCTCACCTTCTACAAAGGCACCCAGAGGTAACACTTATGCATCCTTGGCCCTCACTGCACCCACATGTTTGGACATCCCTAGCCACATCACCTCACTTACATGGCTTGGATGAGATCTTTCTGAAAACTTTCCTTTTCTTCTGGACACTAGCCCAATAGGACGCCTTGACCTTTTCTCCAGCCTTGTATTGCGGGTTTTTGTAATGTCTTTGAGCTATTGACTGATGTATTAGGGGTTTTTATGCATATGTTTAATAATATTGATGATGAGATGTGATTGACATTGCTATGATCCCTATGACTGATGAGCCCATGGAGGGCATAGCTTTTGATGTGCAGGACCATGCCCGACGAACAAGTACCACTTGGACCGGTAAACATGGGGAGATGACCAGTTCGGACCTCCATGGGGCTGAAGAGCCCACCAGATGGATGTTGAGACCCCATTAGGGGGCAGAGACAGGACAGAGTTTGATCAGGGGTTTTGCACCTGAGAGGAAGAGGACGTTCCACCAGAGACACTCCGACAGGACTAGACCTAGGGGGAATGACCCATGTTCAGTGGAACGCTAGCCTTGGAAGGCTTAGGATGTCCCCATCTTCACCATGACGTCATCCAGCTTCATGGACACTTTTGGAGACAGACAGGGCAGCAGTGGCACGTGTGGCATGTTGGAGAGGCCCCTGGAGGGGCTAACATTTTGCTTCTGGATGTTGCACTGGCCCTAGAAAGGGCTAACGTCTCCCTCAGGGGGGCTTGACGTCTCACCTTTTGCTTGATTAGGGTTTTACTTAGCATTTAATGTAAACACAGTGTTATTTTGGTATTATGGCCTTGTCGGCCTTTTTATGACCTAAAAAGTAAGTTAGGTCATTGATACACTATATATTGAGGGTTTTCACTCTCATTTTGATCATCATCTTTCACTCACCACTTGGTGAGGTCTGAAATTTGCACCCTACTTTAGGGTTTTGGCTGATTTAGTGAGGCGCACTTGTTGAAGGAAGATTCTCTTGGCATTTTTTGGCATTTATCTTGATGGAAGGTGTTACAACTAGGGTTTGCTATGATATTTCTTGGTGAAATGTAAGTGAAATTCTGCAAAACTTCTTAATTGAATGGTTGTATTGTTATTACTTGCATTTATTATTATAAATTTGTTGCATAAACCCTAGGTGACAAGCACACATAATTGGTCCTTGTCTCATGTCCCTGTCAAGATATCTAGCCATTTTGTTTGTTGAAGTGAGATAGAGCCTTGCCATAGAAACACTCTGCTCTTTCATGCTGAAGAGGATTGAGCCTAGCCTTAGCTACACTCATTTTTCCCCTCTTCATATGCTAGCCGTACTTCCCAGAGCTCAAGAAGGAGGAGACGTCCCAGGCCTAGGTTATCTACACTTAGGGTCGTTTTCTTCTAAGGTTTGATGATAGAGCCTTGTTGTAGCAACACTCTCCCTCATTTGACTCTCCTGTCTTGACTTTATCTTTCATGCTAGCCTGTTTTGCCATCTAAGGAAGGAGGAGAGAGAACGAGGCCTTTCCATAGCAACACCGGAGTGAGCCTCTCTCCCCTAGGGTTTTGTCTCTGAGGCCCTGCCATAGCAGCACTTCAGAGCTCTTCCCTCCAGTCCTTAGTCGTCCTCCTTCAACTCATGTGTCCTTCATTATTGACTCCATTTAGCCTAAAGGCATTGATCTAAGACCTCAAACGTTGAAGTAGAACCTGATCTAAACACTTTTAATACCTTTGAATTGAAACCCTAACTGCACTAACCCTAGCTCTACCTAACCCTACTAACCCTAAATGTTGGCGTCACTCCTTGTTATTATATCAATGATGCAACAACGTTTTGTCTTTTGAGCAATTGAATGGTTGTTGAAGGCATTAATTGAGTTAAGAAGTGATTTGTTATATTGAATATTGTATCATTCTAGTATTTATTTGTGAAGTCACATTACTATCATTGTTATTTTGTAAACATGGACTTCGTCAACATTTACCTTTAAATTGCTTATATTGAATATCAGACAGTCACTAATTTATATGAAGTACTAACCAAGATTGCACGTATCAGTTTCCTTCTTGTATTGTCTCAAGCAGGTGCTTTTCTTTTCTTTCGTTACACCTTATTATCGGTTGTTTAGCCAGGACTATCTGATTGGTGGTGATCTGTGAAGGGGGAATTTGTCCTTATCCTTTTATCCTTTGCCCTTTCAAAACCCCAGGTCACCGGGGACGTCTCCCCTGGGCCTAGACTCCCTAAAGAGAAAGAGCCTTCCCATCATGGTGACATTGGGTGGGATAGGTTCCTGTTACGCCAGTTTGGCCCTCTACCTTATAGCCTTTTATCCTAGCTACAAACTGTGCGATAACACAGCCTATCCACAATAAGTGAAGGTGTCTCTAAGCCATTTCCATTTGCAATTTTATGTTTTTCAGTGAGTAACAATACACAAAATCTATGTATCACCCCTTTGTAATTATCTCCTAAGCCTAATAAAATCCCCATTAAATGTTGAAATCAGTGTGTCAATTGTGAGCTTTATCGCAGTGTAATTGCTTCAATTTCATGGTTTTGTATGAATATTTAGTTCTTGTTTGATTTCTGTGAATGCATCATGTTATCACACAAATTGTAGGTTGGATAAAGCCCGACCCAATCCACAAGAGTGAGACAACTACGGGAGCAACTACCCACTGTCACCTTAGATCGATACCCCCCTCGCTTTAGTGATGATAAGTCACCACAAGGGGAGAATCTCGTGTTAGATTTTGGTACCTTGGAGGTACTTTTGCATTATTGAGCCTAGGCAAAAGTCCCAGCAAATGTCTCTCTTAAGTAACTTTATAAAGTGTATTTATAAAGTGACTTTATAAAGTGATTTTATAAAGTCAGGTTGGGCCTTTTGATATTTAATGAGTAAAAGTCACTTTATGAAAAGGGTTAGAGGAGTTACTCATTAATGAGTAATAAAACGAACACTAGAGGAGAGATGGGGCCCACCTTTTGGGAGAGAGGTTGAGAGGAATGTGAAGAGTCACTCACATTCCAAGAGAATTCCAAGAGAGTGTTGAGCTAAAAGAGGAAGGAGAAGGGGCGCACTTTCCAAGAGGGAGAGAGGGCATGCGCCCCAAGACAAGTACAACATTGAATGTTGGTTCGTACAACTGAGAAAGGAGTAGTACAGTACGCATTTGAAGAGGGTCATACAGTTGTGAATGCATAGTTATTTAAGTGAACTCAACAGATGATTAATTCATGATTGTTGATCTTAAGGAAAGGTGAAGAATCACTCAAGGGAGACCAAGGGTTAGAGGAGTTACTCATTAATGAGTAATAAAAGGAACACTAGAGGAGAGATGGGGCACACCTTTTCAGAGGAGAGGTTGAGAGAAATGTAAAGAGTCACTTACATTCCAAGAGAATTCCAAGAGATTGTTGAGTTGAAGGAGAAAGGAGAAAGATAGTAAGAGAAGGGGCGCACTTTCCAAGAGGGAGAGAAGGCACGCACCCCAAGACAAGTAAAACATTGAATGTTGGTCCATACAGCTGAAAAAGGAGCAGTACATGAAGAGAAACGAGGTACTATCAAGCTGCTAAAACTGATATGTCTTTGATCAGATTTTAGCTCTAAGTTTTATCTTCCAGAACTGTCATTTGTTGTCTTTTAGGACAAAAAACTGTTTGGTTACTTTCTGTTGATAATTTTTGTGGTTAAGTGTCCTTTTGAGGTGCCCTTGCAAGTGTTTTCATACCAATGATTAACACATACAATATAACTCAAAACACATAACACTCCTCACAATCTTTACAACTCTAAATGTTGTTCTAACACTTCTAAGCATGCATGAAATTGACACATGTTTTTGGTCAACCTGACCCTGGGAAAACCCCCCATGGGGAAAACCAGTTTGGAGTAGATGTATATAGAAGGCCTCAAAGCAAAATGTACAACACAGAAAACATTTACAAGTGAACCTGGTACAATAGCAACCCTTCTCGAAAGCCTTGGAGTCCCTTGAAGATGTCCCTGCTAGCCTTTTGAAGCAAGGTGTCCTTTGCCTTGGTGTGCCCCTCTTGCTTAGATAGCCTTTGGTCCCCTTCCCTTGCCTCTTGCTTTGACCTTGCCTTTGCTTGTGCCTTTAAACCCTTTCTTGCCTTTGCCTTGCCCTTGTAGAAGCTCCCTCCTCTCAAGAGTGCCTCCCTCCAAAGATGCGGTGTGCACTTAGCTCAAGTGTGCCCCTCCTCAAGCAAAAACTCACAAATATGGTGTGCCCTCCCTTGCCATGCGCCCTCCATCTCCCATCAAGTGTGCCTCTCCTCAACAAGTAAGAACCATCCTCAAGGAGCGCCTCTCCTTAGCTTGATGCACCTCTTCTCCCAAGAATGCACCCCTCCACAAGCTCGTGCGCCCCTCCTTAGATGTATGCGCCCTCCTCCAAGGTGTAGCCCATACTCCATGGTGGACTAGTGCCAAGCTAGAGATCCTACCAAACTCTTGATCTTATGCGCCTTCTCCTCCTCAAGATATGCGCCCAAGAGCTCTCCTCCTTCTCCTCTCCTTTCAAGTGAAGAATGAATCTCATCTTTGCCCTATTACCTCCTTTAGCCTCTCTTTGGCCAAACCCTAAAAGATCAATGGCCTAGATCCAATCTAGCCAAGTCTAAACAATGGGTGAGATTTAATCCAAAAATCTCACTTAGGAAACCCACTTTCCTTAGTTTGTTTTATGTCCTTTAACTCACCCATAAAGTGAATTAAATGTCACTTTAATGACTTAAGTGACATATATCACTTTTGACTTAAATCTCCTAAGTCAAAGTGAAATTAGAATCATAAAGTAAAGTAATGAGGGTAATAGTCTCCCCCTTTGTGTTTAGAGACTCACAAACATAAGGGGACCACTTTCCAAGGTACCCAAATCTCAACAGTACAATACGGATTTAAAGAGGGTTGTACAGTTGTGAATGCACAAAAATCGAGGCTGCAGATGGCACAGATTTCTAAGCGCTGAGGTTATTGAGTTTTGGTCCATAAGAGTGTTGTTACTGTGTATGAATGCTGAGGAATTTCTACTGATGTTGAAGACCGTACAGTAGAGACTACACTGTTGATTATTGGCACAGTTTTTTAGGTAGATTTTTGTTGCTAATAATGTGGGTTTTTAGCACAGAAATATATGTGTTTGTGGGCACAGTTTGTAAGTTCAGCACTGTAATTAATGTTGTAGAAGACTGTTGTTGTAAACTCATAATTTCTCCTCTGAAGCTCAATAAAGAAGACTCTCTTGGACTGGTTTTCCCATGTTGGGTTTTTCCAAGGGCACTGCCCAGAAATTCAATGTGTCAAATGTGGTGAATGTGTTGTTGTTCATTTATATTTCTGCTGCTATATTTTCAGATTGCTTAGTCTCTTGTATTTCTGCTCATAGTTACAGTAAATGCATGTGGTTCCATTGCTTTATTGGTGAATATCTATAGGAGGTTCAAATCTTGTGTTGGCTAAGTGTTTGAGATCAGTTTTTAACATCTCGGTGATCCTAGGGGAATTAAGCTGGAAAGTGGTAGAATGATCAATGAAGCCCCTATAGGTCAAGTTTGGAAGTGGAAAAAGGCTTGGAAAGAAGTCTTGTTGATGAAGGGAGGTTCCCAAAGTGTTGTGTGCTTGCAAGACAACATTAAACCTGCCCAAGACAAGACAACTGATGGAGATACAAGCTGAATAATCAAGGAGACAAGCAAGGAAAGCTTGTTGTCCTAAATTGCAGCAGTAAACAAATATATATATATATATGCGCAATGGAATGAGTTACTAACTGCAGAAATAACTATCAAAAAGCATCAAACAATTATTGGATGATCAAGCACTAAACATGTAGATAATATTCCAATACTTAAACATAAGCTTTGATGGTAAAATAGGGCTGCTAAATAGTGTTATCAGCAATGTATTAAGGCAGCCTTATTGCTGTAGCAAACAATTGCTACAGCAGCAATATCTATCCACTAAATTCAGCAAACAATCCACCCAAAAGATAGCCAATGACGAGTAGATTAGTTATGGCAGCTTGCAAGCTAAATTCAATGGTAGATTAGTGAGTAATAATAGAGTTTTAAGAGTGTTTTGTTGCAGCCCTAATGGCTGTAGCATTAAGTTGATTACAGCAAGAGAAATACAAGGCTAAGCTAGATGCCTTAGTGGCTCAAGCAAGCTAATAGCACTAAGAAAAGATTCCAATTTGAACAAATGCAATATCTTGTGATTTCACGTATACCAATGCAAATGATTTTATTTCTCCAATGCAAGTAGATGAGTGCCTAGTCTATTGGGTTAGGAACTCTTGGGTGTAAGAGTTAGATCTACTACTTCTCTTGGGGTGTAACCCCTTTTAGTCCCTAGAAAAAGCAAATCCAACAAGGAGAATCTAGGAGGGTGTAAGCCCTTTACTCCTAGCAACCTTGACAAAAAGCTTATCCAACAACAATTATGATAGACTTGGTGTAAGGTGTATGCCCTTATACTCCTCCAAGAGTTTTAAACAAGAATAACCTTGAAACAGGAAGAAATTACTAACAATATGCAGAAAATATCTTACCAATTCCAATAGAATGCATGCAAAACACTTATCTACCAAGAATATTCCATCATCATGCAAGAGACAAGCCTCCAAGAGGGTAGCGCACCACTTCTTTCATCAATAGACAAGAACAAGCATCCACAAGATAGGCACAAGAGAGAGATAGAGCAAATGCCCAAAAAGGGCACAAATTTCAGCAAAGTATGGAATCCTGAAGTGTGATTGTTATGTGAAAATGAAAAGAGCAAGCCTCTATTTATAGGAGATCTTGCTAATAAAGTTTGTCCACATTACATTAGGGTAAAACACAATTAGGGAGGTCGACCTCCTCTAATTGCCCCTTTACATTTTCAAAATTCAAATTTTCAAAAAATATTCCCCTAAAAGGGTGACTCAAGCCCTAATTAACCTCCACATGAGACGTTTTGGCCTCTAGAAGAAGTTGTTGGGCCTCCCAAGGCCATGGACCAAGCCACCTAGTGCTCCAATGCATGGCAAGACTCTCTCTCTCTCTTCGTCAAAACGTGCCAAATGTGACGTCATGCCCTAAAGGTGACGTTTTGAACCTCCAAGGTCAAACGTTGGGGAATAAGGGGCTAGCTATGCTTCCCTCAGTTGTCCTCTCATGCCTCCAAAGGCAACGTATATCATCCAACTGTCCAAGGAGAGGGGGCGCAACATCCATCATGTGGGCTTCATGCCCCAGGTGAAGGTCCCTGTGCCTTCACGAAATGACTTCCACATGTCAAGGCCCTGCAAAGACAAGCAGATTCGCCCTCGAAGGGCTCACAAGTCATAAGCATCATGTCAAGTAAGCCATATATAATAAAAGAACCATATGAACATGTGCATCAAATCCCCCCTCTCAAAATTAAAAAAAATGCTCAAAGACCTTATGCAACTTGTCAAATTTAAGTATGGGAGGGTTGTCATGGTGACCTATTGGGTGAATCATTCCCCAAGTTAAGGAGTGTTTCCCAGGTGGACCCTCTCTAAGTCATGTAAAGAGTATGAAGTGGATGAGGGGTAATACTTTTGGGCATGGGGTTTCTTGACATACAAGGGCTCATATTGTCTCATTTATGGGTTCCTTTGTAGAGGGTGTGCTGCCCTTCGCCCCCGATGCATGATTTTTCCAAGCCCTTTTGCCATTAATTTATTAGAGTGCTACCAGGTTGAAGCTAAGGTGGGACTTCTACCGAAGCATGAAAAACATTGCCCACCTTAACTCTACCCTGGTCACACAATGCTTTCCTAAATTAAAGACAATGTGTGCGACTTCTACCTAAGCATGAAAAACATTGCCCACACACGCTCTACCTTGGTTGGCATGTTCAATTAGTCATTATTTTATGGGTCCCTTAGTTTTTTGCGAGAAACATTTCATTGTCTTCGAGATCCCTAGGCGAGCATCTGGAAGGTTTATGATTCGTTCTTATCTTTTTCCAGCTACAAGCCTCTGGGCCTTCAGCCCCTTCTTCCCATGAAATGACGTACAGGACCTTCTTGGGTCAATGTGGCCCGAAAACCCAAAATATGAAGAAATGAAGGGAAAAAAGCATGGAAAGTGGCAAGTATGTGTGGGAGTGGTACGATGACTCATCAAGGAGACCCCCCAGTAGCAACCCTTTCCCGGAGGGTGACCACTTACTAAGACACAATGTCAACCACCAAGGTGAAATAAGGCAAAGAGCATAATTTCTAAGCAACCGTTTTCAAAATCAAGAAAGAACCATTTGCAACATATTCAAATGCTTCATTTATTAAAATGACACTTGCCACAATGTTGATCTCGTTACCTCATGGAGCAAGACCTGTTGTCCTCAATGAGCCAAGCTGGTGTGGTGAATGGTGCAGCCATCGCTCTCATGTTGATGAGTGGTGTGATGTGGGGCTCTTTCTGCTGGTCTGTCTCGGTACTCCATGTCGGCAACTTGAGGGCCTCGAGACATCATCTCCTTAGTTATCCCTAGAAATAGGGGATAACACATCACATGCTATAGCACACACACTCATTAAATCGATTTCCAATCCCTATTGGCTCCTCTTCAACGATAAATTGATTTTACATTAACTTTGCTCAATTCAGAGTTTATTTTGTGGTGAATACATGAGCCGTATGGAGGTCTATGATATGGCACAGCCTTGAATTAATTGTTGAGTTGAGTCTGCACAACATTTATGTTGGTTGGACATATTGGTTAAGCAACTCAGGGGCGGATGAGTCTACAGCCAGTAGCATTCGCCCCACATACTCCTCTGTCTTATACATAGCGATTTGAGGGTGACTAAGTATAATAGAGCCTATAGCATTCACCCCACATAAATTTTTGTCTTATGCATAGCGATTGAAGGAGGCTGGGTATATTGCAACCTGTAGCATCCACCCCACACTTGGCATATATTATATTTGTGATAGTTCATGCTTTGATGGAGGGGAATAAACCTACAGCAGTCTGTTTCGTTGCTAGTTCCTTGAGTATCCTTTGGCTACCTATTCTCACTGTTTGACAACCCATAAAAGGCAAGGCATGCAAGCAATCTGAGGTCAAACTCCAATTTAATCAGTGACAGCAAGCTAACATTTCAATTTGACAATTCTTGAGTTTACACAGGCTGCATGTTGTACTTCAAATTGCATTTGGGCCTGCATTCAGATTGACGTTTGCGTTTTGGAGATGAGACTTACACAAAGAACTAAATTTATTCCGCGATAAGCATTCGTGTTGACAAAACGGACAGGTCATAGGCCCACCGTTTTACGGATTAATCCAAGGGAGTGACGAGAGAATGATGAGACTTCAGAAATGTTGTGTCATGTCACAAGAAAATGTCTCATCATAAGTCTCAAAATTTGAGGATAAGTCAAGTCTCAAGTCACTTTGAATCTTGATCTTGTTCCAACTTCTTGGATTTCATGTAAATTCAATTTTTGTTTCAGGTTCAAGCACAGCGTTTGGAGATTCTAAGTTTCCCAATAACCCACAATGGGATATTGTCCCCATGTTGGAGCTATTGTTGACACCTAGAATTGGAATTCTAGTGTTAAATTCAAGTTCACTAGTTCTTGATTAACACTTGGAGTTTACTATGTTTCTTCAATTCAAGCTTACTCCATTCTGACTGAGTTCACGCCAGCGTTTCATCAACATTATCTTTGTGAGCCATTCACGTATCATGTACTGTGATTTGAATACACTGTTATTTTTAAACAAAGACATGCAAGGATGTATGCTTCTATTTTTAAACAGTTTGCATGTGAAGCATATATTAGGCATTTTGGTTGCATGCAAAGCCTCGGGCATGACTTGTTATTTTTAGTAGTGTCTATATTTTAACATTGCTATTTAGAGACATTGAGTGAGTTCACAGGATTGAGCTCAAGACAAGTTTTGTTAATTTTAGCAGTTGCTATTTTAAACAAGTATTATTTATAGACGTGACTATGTTTGGCAGCAGGAGTTGTATGCATGGAGATTACAGATTGAGATGGTCCTATTATTATAGCCTTTCACATCAGCATCATGCAAGTGGATGAGATCAAAGCATGCCCACTCCTATTGAGTGTCAAAGCATTAAGACAACTGGCCCTCCCCATAACATCCATCACCTCATTAGGGCCACGTGGACAACAGATCTTAGATGGGCTTGTCTTCCCCCTAAACCCATGCATGCCTATTCAAATCGTGCTTCGAAGAGCTATAGTTTGGTAGCAATGACTCCTACGTGTGGGATTAACTCTCTCTCCCAGGATTAATGCCAGTCCTAGCTAATATTGAAGCCAGCCTTGATGAGTAGGATAAATTTCCAAGAGGAACCCTGTGTGTTATTCATTTTCATCCCTCCCTTCGCCGGCTTCTGGCCGACATATTTTCGCCGAGCCGACATATTTTCGCCGGGCCGACATATTTCCGGGACCACATGATATTAGGTGGTTTTTCGGCACATGGTTTTTTGCCGATGGTTTTTCTATTTCCGGTTAAGGAATTAGGGTTTTGGACTAATCCAGGTCATTGGGTTAGGGTTTTGGATGCCGCTGGCTCCTATATGTATATTGTATTGTAAACAGTGTAAAGCAATGTATCAATATAATATATGTTGGTTTTCCCGGTTTGGGTTTCCAGGTGAAAAATCTCTGTGTAATGTTTGTATTTGCCATTGTATCTTTTTCTGTTCTTTTCTGAATATCAGTTTGCAGTAGATATTGTACAAGGTTAGAATTTACAAAGCAGTATACCTGCAGACTTCTTAGTAGATGGAATTGGATGGGCCTCCACAGTGATCTTTTGGATGGTTTGTTCTTAGCTGTGGATTCCGTGTTATGGTTGTCCAGAACTATATCTTTTTTATAAACTTATGCTATACAGTGCGGCTGCTGCTTTTTTAATACAAATTATACTCATTGCTGTGAAAAAAACTGTTAGTATCCTCTATTAAGCTCAACAATCACTGTACTGAATCAATTTTATTATAATGCAGGATACTATGGACTTGCCTCCTGTTGACCGCCTATCCAAGTAGGGGGTCAACTCCATGTGTCATGAAGAGATGCATCATCAGATGCTCATTTGTCGAAGCATTTGGTTCTACAAGGCATTTTTGGCCCCAGCACTTCTTTTTGTAATTGGAATTTCCGCACCCCTGCGTGGGTCCATAATGTAATAGGTCTGCATGAGTCATAGGTAGGTCAGTTACCTTGGGATCGATTCATTTGAAGAGTTCCTTTCACCAGGGTTTTTTCTCCTCGGGTTATCAATTGAGCTTTTCAGCCTATTTTGATTTCCCTTCAGTTTTTCCCTCACACTTGCAATAATTCCTCCAAAGTGGTGAAGGGCGTTCTAATGGGCTTATCTTCTGGTAACTATTGTTAGGAAATGATGTAAATGACCATGCAAGACATCTTAGAAAGTTTCGCGGAATTCCATCGAGTCTAGATTAGTTTTTTTTAATTAATTGATTTTTAATTAAATTTCCCTAAGTTTGGAGGTTTAATTATTTAATTAATTAATTAATTTTGAGCAAAAACTGTAAAAACTAAGTCCTTGGACTTTTGATAGGGGTATTTGTGCTCAAAAGAAATAGAAAGACACCCCCTACACCCATGGACCAAGTTTCAGCTCAGTCGGACAACTTCTGCTATGGCTTTGTCCACCCAGAGTGTCAGTCAATCAAAAACAGCAATTTTAATTGCTAAGTCTTGACATAGCAAAAATGTAAAAATTGTAATAATGAGTTTAAAGGATGATAAAAGGTGGATAAAGATTAGAGAGAGGTTTCCTAACCCTTTCCTACCCAACCCAACCTATTCTAACCTTTTCACACTCCTCACCCATTACTCAAAAAGTGATGCCCCCTAGGGGAAGTTACGCCCCCCCTTGCTAAGTAAGACGTGGCATCTTGTGTTTTGAAGTTGTGAGGGCCCCTCCACTTGATGGTGTGCCCTCCTTGACCCTCCACGCCACCTCTTAGCTAACCTTACTCCCTTTCCTAGCATTTATTTC
>JASDQU010100336.1:437540-470115 GCA_032191745.1 Picea mariana
GGTTTTGGAGCAAGTATTTCTCCAATATCCATTTTTGAGTAATAAAAAGGAGAAACTTTGGAGGATCATTAGAAGAGCAACAAGTATTTTTGCTCTTACTACATGTGAGGTAAATGTGTATGTGTTTGATTTGATTGATGCATAGCTTAGATCTTGGGTAAAGTGTTACTTGGGTAGATCTAACAATGAGTATTCTTGTCGATCTATATATGTGGATTTGCTAGATAGGGTGCAAGTATTTCATCTTATTAGCATATTCAGCCATATTGTCTTTGTATGCATATAATCTTGTCAAGTGTTGCAGGTTTAGCTTCAAGAGCTTTATTGGGATTGCCTCAAGGAAGAGTCCTCCCTTAAAGCACATATAAACTCCATTTTTTTTATCATTGCTCATTCTTTCACATGCTATTCATTCCATATATATTTCAGCTAGCTTAACATAGTTTAATGATCATTTAAAATCACTTTATCATAGATCTTTTAGGAGAAAAATTTATGTCCTAAAAACAGAAATTTTTCTTCACATTGTTGGTTGTGTGTAGAGTTTCCAGCAAGCATAGCTTGTTGTTTTTTGCAGGTTTGCAGCAGGTTGAGGGGGTTAAGTTGCCCTAAAATAGCCACACAACACTCCAAGACCCTTCTCTTCAAGTGGGTAACATTCTCAACCTTTCCTTTGTCATTTTCTAGCTTCTTCTACATAGATCTAGTCATTTTATTGATTTTTAGTAGCTCATTGGCTTGGGAGAAGGATTGGTACGGCCTCCTCCCAAGTGTGAGCTTGGGGTAGATTAAGGTGAGTGCAACCTTCTTGTTTTGCAATTTTTGAAGCATTCTCTTAAGCTAGGACGTGGGGTTTGGTTGTTGTTGGTCATCTCCCAAGCCTAGGATGTGGGGATAGCTAGTGGCTTGTTGATTTGTTGTTTAGTTGCTTGCTTCTCATTTCTTTCTCTCTCAAAGTAATCTCTAAGTTCCCTACACCTTGGTAGACTAATACCCAATATCGTTAGGCTAGGATAAGTAAAGTGCTTTGATCTTTTCTAATGCTTAATGGCTAAATCTTTCTAGATCTAGATCTTCACATCACATACTAATCCTTAGCTTAAGCCCTTGGGGCATAATCAACTCTCTTAGATCTACTTGCATGCATAAGCTCATATAAGATATATCTTGTTATATGCTTTAATCCAACACACTAAATTTTCTAATGTTTTAATAGTTTAGTGAATGGTTGTGCTCTACATGTTCTAACATCTTAAGGCCATTTGCCAAAACTTTCAAGCTAAGTAATTGTTGGATGAGTTGATAGTGTAAGCACACTTGTAATTTTTCAAGCTTTCCTTTAACACTTAAAGTTTCTTCTCTTAATGCCTTAACAACATAAGATAAATGTTATAAGATTGAGTTATTCTTTATTCTTTTTGGCAAGTTGTTCTTGCCCTTGTGACTTACTATTATTTAGCAAGCTTCCTCATGTTAAAGATCTAGTGCATGGTGGTAAACTAAATCTTCATTTCAGCTATCTTTCTATTGCTTTACATGTGTTAGGTGCTTCATTCATATGCTTAAATAACACACTTAATAAGCTGAAGTGAGTTTCGGTTTTGGCACTAATTCATCATTTTAAGACATCATAAAGTGACTAAAACACTTCAAAATACACCTAAAAGTCTAACCAATTGATATACATACTTAATAGACTTAATAGGGTACTTAAAACCACCATCTAAAACGGGGATTGAGGAGGGCAACGGAAGGTGATAGGTCGGGGACGGTCTCACGGCGCGAAGGAGCGTCCTTTCCGTAAAAGCTCAATCTTTCGGACTGACCTGCGAAGCTAGGGTAGGCCTCATTGCCATACTTCTTGAGCATCCAGCAGTCATTTTGCAACCGGGGGAGGAGGTTTTTGGTGAAACACCTAATAAGAGTAATTAAAATCTTACAATCTTAAGGAACCCTTAACTCACTAAGTAATCAAACCTTGACTTCATCTAATACATCTCAAGGCTTAATACTTGTAACTCAATCTTCAATCTCGTAATACAAGTAATGCTTGGTGGTAAAATCAGCTAAGTGATTTAATCATTGTGGAACACTTGTGCTTTAAATTTACAAATCTTCTAAGTGTCCTTGTGAATCCTTATTGTGTTGATGTTGCCATTGAGGGCCAGTCCAATAGAGTAAGTGTTATTGGGGCATGCTTGGTTTTGATGTGTTGTTGATGCTCATGCTTTGATCTTCTTTATATCTTGCAGATACAATCGATATGTGGTTAGCTTGTTGTGTTGTATCACTATATCCGTAATATTCTTTATTGTATAACTGTATCTAGCATTCTTGTGGATTAACTATTCTTTTGTAATTTTGTAATCATATTGTAATGAAACACCCTAACATCTAGTTGACCCCTTGCCCAACCTTAGGCACTAGTCTTAGTTGACCTAGGGAAAGGCCTTGCTTGACATAACTAACCCTTGCATCTTGCATTGCTGCCATAGCATCATAAGTTAGACTCCCCCCAACCTTAACAAATTAAAATCAACTCCTAGAACTTAAACTCTAAATCTTATCTAGAAACTAGGGACTACCCCCTTTGGCTTCCCTAGGAGTAAGCCTAGACGGAAGAGGTTCCGATCAAAGTGACAGCGTGGGCTGTGAACCTAGGCATTGTGTCTCCAAGGACACACTAAGTGAGCCGGACTTAGCTCACGTCTGCAAGTGTGTATAAGGACGGCAACACCTCCTTTTCTTTTGTGGAGACCAACCATTTATAAAAACAATACAGGCAGTACATCAAATATAACACTAACTGTTTGTGCAAAATAAACTTACAACAGCTTGTAAAAGCAGTTATTCTTAGCATCAGATCTCCCTGATGATGCATTTTACTCCATGAACTATCATTGCCTTAAACTATGCACCCATTTTTAATTCTATACCAACTCAAATTGTCTGTCTTATTCAAATTTAATTTGAAGCTCAAAACTATCTGTAACAAGACATTACATTGAGACTCAAAACAAAGATGCCCTATGCACTTACTCCCTGATGTTTTTAGCATGTTTGCATACACCAGCAGCTCACATTGATAGCTTTTTTCCATCTTTATAATAATATAACTTTTGCTCCTTTCCCTTTGGAAAAAAACTTATTTCTTTCGCATATTGCTAAATGCCAACTTTGCTTTATGGTTTAACTGTTTACAAGAGTAGAGAGTTTGAAAACGTAGACTGTAAACTTTAAAGTCAATATGATAGCACAGCTTTCTGAGATTCACTGATTCAATAATTTCAATTAATATATCCACAAGGTGTTGTTATACAAGTTGAATTGAGTTCTTAGATGCTGTGGAAATACCTCTCAAAAGCAAGAGAGAATTGGAGTTTGCTGATCTTCCGAGACAGTACATTGGCCCATTCATGGTGATTGATGACTCAGATGAGGAGACTTCTTCTCCTTCCCCCTCTCTTTCAGCCTCATATTCTAGTTCCAGCACCTCTTGACATGTTCTTGATGAGATTCTGATTATGTACTCATTTTTTATGTCCTTATCTCTCTCTCTTTGTACGAATCTCATAGCTTTGCACTTAGATCTTTTTTCTGCTGTTAGCATAGCTATAGGAGCTGCTTTTGCTCTCCCGCTTTGTATTACACTGGTTGTACTCTCGTAGTCCCATTGACCTACTTTTGTGGTCATTTATTGGACATTAATAAAATTATCTTATCTTATCTAGATGATTTCATGAGCACAAAACACAAGTATCAGAGTGTGGTGATCTTGTTGGAAACAGTGATATCTTGTATTCCAAGAATTTAAAGATAGAGCATCAACTCCTTGATGACCTTGGTTGGATTATTAATGACTATCATACTCGAAAGTCTTCCATGTAAAAATACTTTGAGATTTACATGAACCACTTGAACTCTGATGCCAATTTCATCAATAGTTCTGTATAAATTTTGGTTGCTCTCCAGTTCCTTTAGGTTGTACATGGTGAAGAAGTATATTACTTCTTTCAGAAAGTGCAGAAAGGACAGAGACAAAAAGACGAACTCTTATAACAGAAATCAGCATTGCCAAACAACTTCAAACCCTGGTAAGGACTTCCTCTTAGAACCTTCATTGTACACTTAAAACATTCAAACCTTGGCAAACAATCTTGCAACATCTAGTTGTTCATGGAGAGTATAAATACTTATTACTGAAAAAATAGAGATTTAAAACCATGTGATATTGGACTAATTATGATTAAAAAAATACTTGATAGTTACAAAATATTTGTAATACCAAATAGAATTAGAATAAGGAATTACAACAAACAAAATTAATCCACAAATTCTATGGACATTTTTTACACTCTTTCAGACTAGGAAAGATCATCTCTCAAATACATACCATGACCAATGAGATGAGACAAATAAACCTCTGGTTTCATCAAGTATTCCTTATCAAGACAAGGTAATGACCATGTCACATTGAGAGAATGAAGATCCCGGACAGCTTGTACCCAGAAGATTCTTCCCGGTTCCCAAATAGGTCCCTCCTTGTAGAAATTCAACTTTTCCAGACCACCTTTCCTAACATTTCCAAACAGCTCCACAACCCATTCCTCTAGGGTATCCAATGACTCTGACGTGTCCAACCAGCACAACATTAGCAATTCAAAATGTGAAAAGAATGATAATGGTCAGCCCGGTGTCTTAAATACAATAATGGCCATTTGTTGGATATTAATAAAATGATCTTATCCTACCTTATCTCATCTTAAATGCTGAAATTTGTTACTCACCCCCACCAATTACAGCAAGTTTCATGCGTCCAGCAAGGTAGTATTCTGTGTAGAAATTCAAGATTTTTTCTCGCATATCGATGCCTTTGGACATTGGTTCCATCAAACTTTTTCTATTGCCTGTATAAGAACCATCAAATGAGAAGTCCATAAAGTATATTGCCCAATAAGAAGCTAATAACAAAAAAGGTATCCATAAGTTATTAAGTGGTAGCCTACCCCACATAAATCTATTAAATGGATGTTGTGGGTCAGCAGAATGACATTGAAGTTGCTGAAGGCGACAGGTATCACTTTGAAAGGCTTGATCAAACTCTACAGTATGCAACATTTCATACAGAAACAACTCGTAAGAAACTACATGGGAAACCATATTGACTTTTATGGGGGAAAATAATGCTTCTAATACAAAGAATGTGAAGAAATCAAATTTCAACAATCACAGCAATAGAAATGACGCTCCATAAGAAAATATAAGCTTGAAATCAAATTGAAAAGTATAACCACCTGAATCAACTGCTTGTACCTCACGTTCCATAGCTTCAGCTTTCACCAATGGTGAAACGTAAAACTGAGAAAACCTACAGAAATTAACTATGTTAGTCAGCAATATCCATATCATGCATATTAAGTCAAATAACATTTGCAAACAAAAACACTTCACATACATTTCCTACTGTCACATTCTATACAAAACACTATCATTGCACTCAATAAACAACCAGATCTAAACAGGTTTGACTTAGAAAACTTTGTAGAATGTGCAAGAGATTATATGGACTCCATTCTGTATCACAGACAGAATTCAACATTACTTAGAATAACAGTTGAACTTCCTCCAACATATAGAGCATATAGAAATGATGAATGAGAAGAAAAGGACAAGTGTGTCAGTACAAACATTTCTTAGTTGCTTTAGCAATGTTCCAAAGAAAACGCCAATGCATATAATTAACCATACTCAAGAAGGAATGGGGAAGAAAAGTTTTAAATGTACTCATGTTGATAACGTGTTCAGACCTTGAGGCGTTCCTAATATCAATCTGAATATTCTGATATGGATATGCTTACAGAGAGGACCTACACACTAATCTTGACAAATCCTGAAACTATATAGCATAAAACAACAATAAATATAACAGTACCAGACATATATATTATACAGTATAAGCTGAAAATTTTGTATGCTAAAGTTGGACCATAAGTGGAGATTATGCTTCATGAGGTGCATAAAGTTGTGCAAGTTGCCTCAATTTTTCATCTGAAAAGACATCCTAATCCCCATTAGTTTTAAGTTTCAATTTTACAGGTCAAGAAAAAAGAACCATAAGATAAGATAATTTTATTAATGTCCAACGAATGACCACAAAAGTAGTCAATGGGACTGAAGACTACAAGTATGAGTACAATGTGGGAGTGCAAGCGCAGCTCCTAGATAATGCCGAAAATAACATAAAGAAAGAAACATACAATAGTACAGCCTCAGAATGCATATGGCCACAAAAGTACAATGATCCAAAATATATGTGAGTATATCCAAGAGTGAACTGGACAACTCAAAACATTGTCGAGAGAGAGAGAGAGAGAGGACTAACGATGAGGTTGTCAAGGTCTCCCAGGTCTGATGGCCAAGGGCGAGGGGGGCGAACTGGGCATTGGCTCGCTATCAAAGTCCTTGGGGACTATCGAGGGGGGTCCAGTTGTATAATCCTGAGGGGGTGTAGGAGTGGGGCATACTCCTATCATCTGAGGCCGAAAGAAAGAAACTCTGGATAGATCTCTCACAGCTCATCTGAATCTGGGAGGTAGTCTGACTATATCTAACTCTCTGAGAATGTATGAACTGATGTACAGTTCAGCACCTCCAAACCAGTCTTGATGATAACAATCTATCTTCCCGAGGGGGAGGCTGAGGAGAGACACGAGATCTCACCAATCTATTGTCTAGTGCACTCTGGGACTCTACCCGTCGTTTGTTGCTCTGATTTAATGGATCAACATGAAAGTATGAGGTGATCTTCCTCGTCATCCCAAGGCGAGGCATGGCATGTAGGAACTGATATTTGTGGCTGAAAATCTCTCTGATGAAGAGGGTTAGGCAACTCTGGTCTTTGTACCGGAAGAAAGTAGAGAGGGAGCCCCCCAAGTCTCTATAGAGGCAATGGTAGCGTCCTCCGTTCGTGTAGTATATGGGAGACCTAAAGATGAGGTGCATCTCTGTCTCTGGTTCCTGTAAGTGGCACATCCAGCAAATCCTATTAGACCGTGGTATATGGTGGTCTGTCTCAATCCGAAAACAATGAGATCTGACTTGGAGTTGCCCCAATGGGATCCTTACTAAGTGCATCCAATGCCTACGTCTATAAGGGGGGCAAACGACAATGCCATCCCGCAGCTCCAAAAAGTGCTCTAAATAGAAGGACATCTTTGAGCCCAGGCTCATCGGAGGTGAGGTCCAAATGGCCTAGATGTGCAATCTGTAGATGTCCTCTCCGATAGCTTGATTCAGTACATGTCTGGTCGGTAAGAGATGGCGCGATGCATCAAGGGAGAAACTGAAAGGAGTAAGGCGCTCAGGGGAGATAGTCATCGACTGGAGAAGCCAAGACACCTCTGAGAACCAACCATGTGCACAGCCTGAGGGGGGATCCAAAGCAAGAGCCTCCAAGGAGCAAAGAGCGAGGTAGGAGTATCGCTCTCTCCCGATGGTAGAGTCTCTGGAAGATTTGACTCTATGAAGGAAAGAGACCAAGCAGAAAATGACCTCGAGGTAGAATGGGTGGACATCGAACTTTGCTTGAATAATGGGTCGCGGAACCGTTCGCTTGTAGTGGATGATATGCCTAAGAAATAGGGTCTGGACTCTCTCCAATCTGGCCCAATCTATCTGTACAACCTCAACCCGCAAATCTCAGAGCCATAGAGAACTGTGGGTCTGATAATCGCATCCATGAGGTAGAGTTTGGACGAGATGTCTTGAAACTGACCTAGGAAGCATTGTCTCTCAATAAGGGCCAAGGAATCGTACCCTTTACTGAGTCGAGGCTGAAGGGCCTGCCACATACCAAAACAATGCCCTATGAACTATACTCCCAAGTAAGTGTAGGTTGTTCTGATCTCAATCTCTGCCCCCCGGTAGTAGAAATGTAAGACTGTAAGGGAGCTATGCGATGCATTGAAGATCAACACCTTGGTTTTCCCCAAGTTGATCGTCAGTTGTCGAAAGTCACAAAGTTGGCTAGTGCATCGATCTGTCTCTGCGAGCCCTCAGGAGTGGAGGCCAACAAAACCAAGTCGTAATGTCCATAGGTTACAAGAAAGACTTGGAACACATAATACATCATTGAAATGACCATTATCTACCTTAATTGTTCCAAACCCTACAACGTTGAAAGATCTATCATCACCAACAAATATTTGTTTGGTGTTACATTCATTAAGAGAAGAAAAATGGCTTTATCTTTAGCCATATGATAAGATGTTCCAGAATCAATAAGCCACTCATCAGAAGTAGAAGTTGCATTGAAAGAGAAACCAAAAGCAAAAAATGCATGTCCATGAGAAAAAGAGATAGAAGAGGAATCAATATTGGTGTTGTGCTTCTTCATCGTTGCTTCTAAGGCTTCCATCATTTTAAAACATTTAGACTCCACATGACCATCTCACCCACAAAAGTTGCAATGTCTGTCAATCTTCTTATTTTTAGATTTTTCTCCTTTATCACCATTAGGAGTAGAGGTTGGTTGAGAGGGTTTGGGACCCTTGTTTTGCTTGTTGTTGTTGCGAGGATGTTGCTTCTTTGGATGCTTGGGTTCCTCTTTTTGTTGGGCCACGAAGGCTTTGTTAGATGTACCTGCAGTGTTGATCACTCTAAGCTACAAAAGTTTATCTTGCTCTGTAATAAGAGAATCACAAAAAGACTCAAGGGTGGGTTATTGGTAAGCTTCCCTAGTAGCATAAAAGGTAGATACAAAGACAGAATATGCACTACCACGCTTAGCAAGAATAACATATATGCGTCAGTTATCTCCTAGATCTATTTTACAATCTTTAAGCAACAATCTATGTGTTTTGAACTTAGATAAATAATCTTCAATGCAAGGAAAATCATTGGGACTTAAAGTCATTAATTGATTTTCAATCTGGTGGGGCTTGAATCACATTATGCTTACCAAACACAGCTTCAAATTTTTCCCAAGCTTTATGTGGGCCATCAGTTCCTTGAAGGCGAAATCGTAAGTCAATAGAGATGGAAATTCCAATTAGTCCACGTGTTTCGTCGTTCTTATTATCCCATTTGGCTTTCTTTTCATCATTATAGGGGGCTTGTTTTGTTTCCAAGGTAATCTGATACAATCATTTACTTCTTAGTACATCCTCGATATGGGATTTCCATGAGAAGTAATTGGTACTGGTAAGCAAAAGATCACTTGGTGAAGCCGTATTAAAATATGAAAATAATATGGATTCAAGATCTGAAACTAACTACATGGATGGAAAGCTCTCGAAAAAACGCCACTGGAAACGGACTTCGAATGTGAAAGTTGTGCTCTTTTAAAAAAGGCATAAACGATAACCAAAGAGCCACGTGGGAAGTAGAGGTTGGTCCACATGGTGATGCCCCTCATTTTTTAACTTTGTCTATAAGTTCACTTTTACAAATAAGTTATTATGAAATGACCCGTTTTTATAGAAAAAGTGAGAATCACTTTTACAATGAAATTACTTTATAAATTAAAGTTGCATGCAAAAAACAACTTAAAATAAAATATTGAAGTTATTTAATAGTGATTCACTTTTATAATTTAAGTGAAATGCACTTTACAATGAATGCATGAACTTTTTCAAAAAGTACTTAAAAGAAGAAACTTGAACTCAAGACCTCTTACTAAATAAAACAACTTTCAACCAAGTGAGCTAGTGCAAAACACATTATAATTGTAAAAGAGGAAGATGGGGGTGTTGTTGTTGGAGTTTCGCCTCAAAGTGCAAGCTTACCCCAAAAACCTTCATTTCCACGTGCACATACAAACACAAACGAAATTTATAAAAAAAAACGAATCTCAACAATAAATGGGGTTAGATCTCGGTTACCTTACCCGGAAAATGCAAGTTCTCATTGTTTATAATTAGCCGAGATCGCATAGAGCGCATGGCAAAGAGCATACGAAAACAAGAAAACATTGTCTGCTCTGTTTATGATTTGTCAAGATCGCACAAAGCGCACGGGAGACAGCATACACAAACCGGAAAGAGTAGCAACCCGAAAATAAAAATAGAAAACCGAAATATTAACTCTAAAGAAAAAATTTTAAAAGGGCGTATTCAGGCTTTATACCCCCGTATCCGACTAAAATGGTCATATATTGGGCAAACAAAAACCTTTTCGAGTGAAACAAAAAGCGTTTCTAACTAAAAGAAGTGTTCTAGACACAATAGAACACTCCTCTCAACCCAGAAATATATAGAAATAACCAAAACCAGAAATGCGGCAAAGCAACTTTAAGATCTCGATCTACAACGGGAGCGAGTCTTCAAACGGGCTCTAATACCATGTTCGACAAAACAAGGCATTTCACACAAGACAAACACCTTCAATAATCACTCACACAAACAGATCAAAGATCAACACACTGATGTTTTTACGTGGTTAAAACCCTCGAAGAGATAAACAGTCCACGACCCCATCCAACGTCGCCACTTGAAACAATATATTAATGCAAAAGAAAAATATTTTACAAGAGGGTTTCTCACAATCAATCATCAACAAATGACCCTCCATGTTTTTTAAATAGAGATCATGGACCAATCAAGTACTAAACCACGGATCAATGTCGTTATTAAGATCGACAAGAACATAAATCATCAGATCACTCTATGTCTAGAACATGTCATGACGATTAGATTACATAACTACAAATGCATACTAAAGAAACACACTTTTACATAAAGACACATTAGACCAAGTTGATATTAACTAACTCCTAAGTGTTTTCTTCTAATATATTACCTACAATACTAGCTAGGGTTTACCCTTTTGAGGTTCACCCCCTTCCTTTCATATTGTCTACTCTTTCTCTTATATAGGTTTTAGATTTTGGTTTCTTTCTTTTGGAGGTGCTCTAGACACTCTGCATTGTCATTGTTACTTGTTACTCCTCATACTTACATGAGTGGTAATTACATATTTCAGGGGTAGATGTTGAGGGACTATAGATACACACTCTTATTTTTTCTTTAGGATAGTCTTTCTTATGATGATCTTCTATGATATTGCTTAAGGATGAGCATAATGGTCCTCCTTGATGGATCAGGTGGTTGATGCTCTTGGTGATCTTAGTCACTTTCTGCATGACCACACGGTTGACTAATGGAGCTTCGAGGTTATGAGTTTAAAATTTCAC
The DNA here is from genome assembly GCA_032191745.1 of Picea mariana. Classification (NCBI taxonomy): domain Eukaryota; kingdom Viridiplantae; phylum Streptophyta; class Pinopsida; order Pinales; family Pinaceae; genus Picea; species Picea mariana. The sequence goes on from JASDQU010100336.1 coordinate 448,732, forward strand.
TTGATGCCTTGATTGATAAGAGTGAAATACTCTTTAGTGCTATGGTGTATCACTAGTGTATATCTCACAATCACTTGTATAGCAGCGAATGGATCAAGTGTGATCCTAGTTCATGATGGTGTTTGGCACATGGGCTTCTTTTTATGGCTTTGGCTAGGAGATACCACTTCTTATTATCATGGTGCCAAAATATTTATGAAGGGGCCACCTCCTTTTGCAATTTAACCATGATAAAGGCAAAGATACTATTATTATTTGGGGGGGGGGCTTGAACCATGATGAGAGCATATATAAAGTAACCATATAAAAAGAGGAAAACCAAGGGAAACATTATTGTTTTAATGTTGGGGCCAACCCTTTCATTTAACTCACATATTGATTTATGCATTCAATGGTTGGACATCATGGCACAATAATACACTTTGAAGGGGCCACCCCCTTTCTTTGTCTTATGTACCAAGCCAAATCATGTGACAGCTTAAGTTATGGTGCCCACCAATGCATGTAGATGAGGTCACTTTCTTATATTTCACCATCACACATGAAAACATAGGCATGGAGCTACCACATTTCTCTCATTGGTGGTCATTCCTAAGCCAGGGGTCATCACACAAGGAGGTGATGTCGGATGTACTATTTCAATATTATTTATTGAAGGTCACCATCTTACTCATTGAGTATTTCATTGAGCTTCTTAAAGTTGTGGGTCACCTTGGTCTCCATAAAATATGGCATAATCTTAATGTGATATAAACCAAATTGTATATCATTCAACAGTCGTTCAGTCGTCCCTTATGGCTCATGCCTTCTTTATGGATGGTGAATGTCATATGTTTTGTTAATGAATCCCTGGGATGATCGTCATATGGGACCGCCCTCTCCTAACCATGCCATGTCATTTGTTAGGCCCTCGCATCTTTATTAATTCAGTGGCCACATTAAAATTCAAACTCTCAAATTTGCACATGACACATCATCAATTAAATTATGGTATGGCTAACGTTGTTGTGGCATAAAGTTGGTATTTGATAAATGTGGGTGTTGAAGTTTTGGGTAGTATCGGAAGATATTCTTAATGTATTTGTATTGTATTTGACCAAGAAAAACCCTAAAAGAACAATATTATATTGTATTTGTAAAGTTGACCCTATTGTGCCTTTGTAAAAGTCAAATGTAAAATATAAAGTGTCATATTTGTAAAGTCGGCCCTGACTTATTTAGAGGGTGGTTAAACTTGTATTTATAAGAGGCTAGGCGCCTCACTTGAAGAACACAACAAACAACAAGCTCTCTCAAGAGAAAAAGTGCACAAGTCTTAGGAGGAGACGCAACTACAGAGTAGGGTTGTTTTGTGGAGGGTTTTGGTTATCTTTTGGAGGTCTATCTTGGTCTAGTGGTGCGCTACCCTATTCTGGTTAGGGTTTCTTGTTTATCTTCTACTTATCTTCTGGTTCGTCAGATCTCTCCTGAAGAGAGACATTGTACTTGTTGACAAATCTATATTGAAGAAGCTTTGTTGGGTTTTCTTCCCCAAGAGGATTTCCCAAGATAAATCGTGTGTATACTGTGGATGTCTTTCTTTCAATGTGGTATCGCACAAGTTGTAAGTTGGGAAAAGCTCGACCCAACCACCAATTGGCGACAACTTAGAGAGCACCTACCCACTGTCACCTTAGGCAGGTGTTCCTGTCACTTTAGAGGTGAGGTAGTCACCTCAAGGTGGGAATCCCAATGACCCTTAGGGGGATTGAGGTGGAAAATGGTAAGTATGGATGGATGCCCCTAAAGGCCAATTCTATATGGAAAGGAGAACTTGGAAAAGAGTCTTGGGAAAGGTTAACGATTGCCAAATGAGTTGGGTGACCTGTCGAGAGTAAGTTACTTGCTCGAGACACAAGGAAAATAAATCATATGATATGATATGTTAGGTGGACAAGCAAGTTAAGTTTGTTGTACCTAATTGCAGAAAAAGTAAATGATATATATCAGCACATAGAAAATAGTAAAGGCTGCAAAATGAGTGCTAAAAGTATGATTGAATAAGCAAGAGACAAGCTATAAACAAATACAGCTACACCATTCACAATTGTTGCAATAACCAAGATCACAAGAAGCAATACCATGCACAAGAACACAAGAAATATCCTGGGAAACCCCTTCTCAACAAGGGACAAAAACCCAGCAATCCTTTGCTATATTCTCAAGAGAAGAACCTCCAATCATGAAACCCTAATGCACACAAGAGGGTTCTCTACTACCTTGAAACTTGCGCCCAAGAGAGGTGCGCACTTCAGCCCTAGAAGATGTACTTGCTGAAATTTCCAAATGTCAAGTGACTTGTGCGTTTCCTCAATGGAGAAATCACCTTTATTTATATTAGACTGGACAGACCAAAAGTAATGTCTATTGGCACAACAGGGTCGACCTCAATAACTTAGAAAATAATTAATTATTACAATAAACATTAATTATCTTTCACATATGGTGGAGTCGACCCATACCCTTTACATCACAATTAGGGTTATAGGCAAATCTTACTCTCAGACAATATAGCAAGGGATCTCACACATCCACTAGTGCTCAGCCACTAGGGGCACGTCCACCTGTGCTCAACGACGGGGACGTCCTACTCAACAGATCTCTATCTCACTGAGTCCACAAGAGAATCATCTGGAGTACCATCTCAAGCCTGACTCAATTGGGTCCACAAGGTAGGAGACCACACATCATAACAGCTCTGTCCAGAGTCTGACGCAACCCATCACATGGGCACCTTCACCCCACACAGGGTACACATCATCTCATCTCAATCCAGAGAGGAACGACACACCCATCTCATGGGCATCCTCACCCCACAAAAGGGCACACATCGTCTCATCTTAGTCCAGAGAGGAACAACACACCCATCTCATGGGCACACCCAACACATGGGCTCTCTCACAGGTCGACTCACTCAATCTCAGAGGAGAACATGTCCTGGAGGATGTCTTGCGAAGCTGTAATCATCAACATAGATACCCATGAGCATGATAGGTCGGCTCACGACGAGGCCTCCTATCCTCCAACTAACCCCCTAAGCATTATATCTTTGATTCTTGTGGGTCCCCCTTTTCTTACAGAGAAGCATTTCATTGCTTTCTTGGGGGATCCTTGCGCGAAGCATCTAGAAGGTTTATAAATAGGCTTTATATTTTACCCAACAGCAATCCCTCTGGGCCTTCAGCGCCTTCTTCCCATAGAATGAGGGACAACCCCTTCTTGGGTCAATACACCCTAAAGTCCCAAGAGACAAGGAAATGGGTGGTTTAAGTGATCGAAAGTGGTAAGTATGGTTGGGAACGGTACGATGGCTCTTCAAGGGAATTCCTAGTAGCAAACCCATTCTGAGGGAGACCACTTACTAGGGCACAATGTCAACCACCAAGGTGAAACAGGGAAAAAGGCATAATGTCCAAGCATATGTCATGAAATCTTAAGCAGTTTAAGATACAACATACTCAAATGCATCAAATATTGAAATGACACTCACCATAATACATGACTTGTACTTCATGGAGCAAGGCCCAGTGCCTCTCGGAAGCTAGCTGGTGTGGTGGATGCCATCCTTAAAATCCTGACCTCTGTGGTGGTGAGAAGGGTCTCCATCTGTGCAAGTGGACACTGTTGGTCATGTAGTCTCTCGGCACTCCATATCTACACCCTGAGGGCCTCGAGACATGATCTCCTTAGTTATCCCACAAAATGGGGATAACACAGTGATCTTTATGCATGCACTTAATGTTCTAATTGTTAAAAGTTAAATAATATTGAATACACTTAACTGCTTAAGCGAAAATTCAACATGGGATCAGAGTAGGCCTGAAAGAAGCCTTTTTCACAGTTTGGAGGAACTCCCTGGGCAAGATAAAGCCATAGGAAGACTCTCCTAACCCTAGCGCATCTTTTCCCTAGACCAGTTCAATTTTGGCAATTTCTGAAAATTAGGATTTCTGCATAAAACCCTAGGTGATGACGTCATTCATTTTCTGAAGGATGTTGGTCAATATAAAGCCATCAAGGAGTTCGCCTAAGGAGGGCGCATCTTTCACTTGGATCAGATTTCCAAAATTCTCAAGTTGAAAAATTAGGGTGTCCTCATGAAACCCTAGGTCAAGGCGTCTAAGCAGTTGCACACTAAAGTTTGGAGCAGATCACCTTGGCATAGCACACTCGCTGGTAAGATCATAAACCTTCTTTGCAAAGTTTTTATTTTCTTGTCATATATTTGTCCCCAGGCAAGATGACTTCCAGCACTAAGCTCGATGAGAAGCATGAAGATGTTGCATGGAAGTATAGAGTGATGCTCATTCTATAAGAGAATGATCTAAAAGGTTTGGTCAAAGAAGAAATTCCAGAACAAGAGGGAGATGAGGCCAAAGCAAAACAAAAGAAGAACCTGGTTAGGGAAAAGAGGATCATTGCAGATTCTATCAAGGATCACTTGATCCCTCATGTCTCATCATTAAACACTCCAAAGCAAATGTTTGATGCCCTATGCCGATTATATTAAGGCAAGAATATCAACCGGAAGATGACGTTGAGGACACAACTCAAGAGTGTGAAGATGCAGAGTTCAGAAACCATTCAATCCTACTTCACGAGGGTGTCTCAAATCAAAGAACATCTTGAAGCCATTGACGACATAGTTGAAGAAGTTGAACTGGTGATGACTACATTGAATGGCCTCCCAAGATCTTGGGAATCATTCATTCAGGGAATTTGTTCAAGAAGAAAGCTCACAAGGTTTAGCAGGGTATGGGAGGATTGCACTCAGGAAGAAGCTAGATTGGCAGCAAGGGAAGAGAAACTAGGTGATGATGAAGATCAAGCTCTAGCAACACATGCAAGAAAAGGAAAGAGCAAGAAAGAGGTTCACTCCCACAAAAAGTCTCAAGGGTCACAAAAGTTTCAAAAGTATTATTCAAATTACAAACGCTGCATCTGCCAAAAGATGGGACACATTGCAAGAAATTGTCCCCACTCAAAAGATTAGGTCAGAAAAGGAAAGTATAAAAGACATCACGCTCATGCCGCAAAAGACGATGAATTTGATTAGAAGAAAGCCAAAAGAGATGATTCAAGTGCAGAATATGTTTTGATATCAGCTCTTACAGGAACAGTTATTCATGGAAGTGACACATGGCTTATTGATAGTGGTGCTTCTAAGCACATGACAGGTTACAAGGATTCTCTCTCAAAATTAGTTCAGAAGGATTCACCTCATAAGGTGAAGCTTGGTGATGACTATCGGTATCCCATTAAAGGAGTGGGACAAGCATCTTACATCTTGGATTCCGGAAAACCTATGAAGATGAAGGGTGTTTTGTATGTACCTGGCTTGAAGAAGAATCTTCTTTCTATCTCAGCATTAGATGAGAAAGGCTTCAGAGTTGCTTTCGTTAATGGAGAAGTTCTCATGTGGCCAAGAGGAAAAACTAGTAATGATGTTGCTGTGATTAGAGTTCAAAAGGAGGCCTATACAAATTGAAGGGACACTCAGATTCAGCATTAGTTCACAACACCGTAAATCCAAGTGAGCTATGGCATAGAAGACTTGCTCACATACATTACAAAGCATTACCGATCGTAAGCAAGATGGTGACAGGTTTGCCAGAGATTCAGAAGAATCATGAAGGTGTATGCAAGGGATGTGCACAAGGAAAGAACGTGAAGAATCCATTTCCAAGCAGCAATAGCAAAGCCAAAGGAGTCTTGGACATCATGCACTCAGACGTATGTGGACCAATGTCAACCATTTCACTTAGCGGGTATGTATATTATGTTTCATTTATTGATAATTTCTCACGTAAAACTTGGATTTATTTCTTGAAAGCTAAAGTGAAGTATTTAGCAAGTTCAAAGAATTCATTTGTAGAAAATCTTTCTGAAAAGAAGATAAAGATCTTGCAGTCAGATAATGGAGGAGAATTCACCTCAGATGAATTCAAGGCATTCTGCATAGAAGTTGGGATTGAGAAGGAGCTCTCTACTTCCTACAATCCTCTGCATAATGGTGTGGCTGAAAGAAAGAACCAAACTACCATGGAAGCAATGAAGGCTATGATTCATGATCAAGACTTACCGATGCATCTATGCACAATAGCAGCTAGGACCATTGTACATGTGCAGAACAAAAGTCCCCACTGTGTACTTGGGAATAAGACACAAGAAGAAATGTTTACAAGTGAAAAGCCAGAGGTCAGCCACCTGAGGATATTTGGTTGTCCAGTGTATGCACATGTTCCCAAGGATAAAAGATCAAAATTGGACCCTTCAAGCAAGAAGGGCATATTTGTTGGATATAGTGAAACATCGAAGACATATAGAGTCTACATCCCTGGTCATCGACAAATTGAGACAAGCAGAGAAGTCACCTTTGATGAGGATGTAGCTTTCAATAGATCAAGGCAGAATCATATAGATGAGCTCCATGATGAGGAACCTGAAGCTCCCAAAGACAGATGCAGGCAATGATGTACCAAAAGAGCGTGCTCTAAAAGATTATGATATGGTAGAACCACAGAGATCTGCAGATTCATCCCTAGAGATGACTACAAAGAAAAGAAGGCCAGCTTGGGCTCGAGAAATTATTCAAGATGTAGAGAAGAATGGTGCTCCAGATGGATCTTTCAGAGAAAGAAAGAAACCGCGACCATATTCCAGTTATGTGGAATTGTTAAGTGATATCAATGATGCAGAGCCTACCTGTTATGAAGAGGCTGCAGAGAAGAAAGAATGGAAACATGCCATGATTGAGGAGTACCAGTCTATCATAAAGAATGATGTTTGGGATGTCATTCCAAGACCAAAAGAGAAGACAGTGGTGAGTTCAAAATGGATCTATAAGACAAAGCATTCAGCAGATGGCAGTATCGAGAAATATAAGGCAAGGTTCGTGGCTCGTGGTTTCTCCCAGAAAGAAGGAATAGATTATGAGGAGACATTTGCTCCTGTGGCAAGATACACTTCGATTAGAGCTATACTTGCAATAGTTGTAGTAATGAAATGGAAGGTACACCAGATGGACGTGAAGACAGCCTTTTTGAATGGTGTAATAGAAGAGGAAGTGTACGTGGAGCAGCCACTAGGTTTCGAGACACATGACAGGCAGATGTTAATTTTGAGCTTGATTTTAAACTGTTGATATGTTCTTTAATTTCAGCAATACTTTGAACTTATCTTAACACGATTCACAATGCATAATCAAAACTGAACAACAATAATCATATAGATTTATCAACATGCATGATCACAACGCATATACCCTGGGGAAATCCTATACAGGGAGAAAAACCCCAGCAAACAATCTCCTTTTATTGCAAATAGAATGTATGATCACTTACAAAAAATCCACCATAAAATTCTGCTCTTGAATGAGCTTGCCAAGACGACTTTGACCTGACCGTAAGACATGTAGATACAGCGACACCTTGTTGTCCTTTCTCTGCTGAAATATACCAACACTGTTACAAGATACTTGTTGTCCTTTTCTGTTGTCAAGCACCAACACTGTTACAGAATACTTGTTGTCCTTTCTTGTTGTCATGCAACAACACTATTACAGTATACTCTACTCCTTCATTACCTTTTTCCTTCTCCCTCACGCTATATAACCTTGTGTGTAGAATGAGGATCGACCTCTGTATAAGAAGGCACTTAGAGTGAGCTCGAAATAGCCTAGGAGTTTGCATGAGATTCACAACTCAACTTTACTCTTCAACTCGAAATAGAGCAGAAGTTTAGACTTCACTTCGAACTGGACTAGACTTTACTTAGTTCGAATTTAGAACTTGACTTGAGACTTCAGTTAGAATTACAACTCGCCCTTGTGATTTGGCAATGCATGGCATGCCAACTCAACATGCAACTCAACCTTGACTGGACATGCATGCAAACCATCTCAACATGCACTTGACATGCATGCATGCATGACGAGTTGCATGCATGTCAAGTTGCATGCATTGCAACTTGACATGCATGCAACTCGCCATGCATCATGCATGCATGCAACATGCAACATGACATGCATGACTTGACAACTTTGGCTTTGACCACTAGACATGCAACTTTGACTTTTACAACTTAAGTTTGACAACTCAACCTTGACATTCAACTTGACTCTCTACAACTCGACTTATTAGATGGCAATTCGAATTTCTTCATGGTGGATAATGTTACACGTGCCAACGCACTAGATCAATACATTTACATCATTTGCAATGTAAGGAAGATTGTGTGTTTATAGCTCATAGGAATTTTACGTTCAACTGAACTTTTGCTAGATGCCTCGACTTTTGCTCAAGGCTCACAAGGCTTGACTAGGCTCACAGAAGTTGTACATTCAGCCTGTCTCCTGCACTAGTCTGTCTATGCTCACAGAGGTTGTACATTCCCCTCGACTTTTACATTAAACTTACATATTGACTTTTTTCTTAGACTTACAAAGCTTCTGCCTTTGCCTTAGCTAGACTCACAAGATCATAAAGCATCTCATTCGTCCTGACTTTTGGTTTGACTCACAGAGGTTGTACATTCCCCTGGCTTTTGTCAATACCTCACAAGACTGGTTGATTCTCCAAATCTCCCTGGCTAGCCTCAAGGTGGCCCGTATGGCCTCTCATTGGAGAATGACTGACGATGTTGCCAAATTTAACAGCATACATATGTGTGCAACTTGAAGAAAGCCTTGTATGGATTGAAGCAACCACCCAGGGCATGGTACAGTAGAATTGACAATTTTCTAATGAGCTTGGGCTTTACCAAGAGTAAAGCAGATTCCAACCTTTACTACAAGGTTGTAGATAGTGGACTAGTGATATTACTATTACATGTGGATGACCTGTTTCTAACAGAAGACGAGAAGCTCATCGTTGAGAGTAAGAGGAAGCTTGCTACAGAGTTCGAGATGAAAGACCTGGGTATGATGCATTATTTCTTAGGTCTAGAGATATGGCAAAAACCGGATGAGAATTTCCTTAACCAAGGAAAAGATACTGTAGAAATCTTGAAGAGATTCAGAATGATGGATTGCAAAGCCATGTCTACACCGATGGTGAAAAACCTGAAGTTATTGAGTGATACATCTTCAGAGACAGTGGATGCCACCATGTATAGACAAATGGTTAGTCCATTGATGTACTTAACGAACACAAGGCCAGATATATGTTTTGCAATGAACACATTGAGTTAGTATATGGTTGAACCTAGAGGTGTTCATTTGATTGCAGCAAAACATGTGTTGAGATACTTGAAAGGTACAGTTGACTATGGACTCAGATATGTTTCAGATCGTGAGTTAAGACTGCAAGGCTATACTGATTCAGACTGGGCCGGTAGTGTCGCAAACCGGAAGAGTACATTTGGATGTTGCTTCAGTTTGGGATCAGCTATAATCTCATGGCTCAGCAAGAAGCAAACTTGTGTGGCACTCAGTTCAGCTGAGGCAGAGTACATAGCAACATGTTCAACTAGTGGCGAAGTAGTGTGGCTTCGGAAGTTGTTTGCAGGATTGTTTGCTCTCAAGTTGGAGGCGATTTGAATCTTGTGTGACAACCAGAGTTGCATAAAGTTGTCATAGAACCCTGTGTTTCATGACAAGTCCAAGCATATCGAGATCAAGTAGCATTATATCCGAGACATGGTACAAAAGGGAGCATTGAAGCTCCAGTATGTTGCTACAGATGAGCAGGTAGCAGATGTGTTGACCAAGCCTCTGTCACGGGTGAAGTTCGTGTACTTCAGGGACAAGGTTGGTGTGGTCCAGAAGGACATCCCTAGTAAGAGAGAGTGATGAGTTACAGATGCAACTCCAGGGACAACAGCAGCAGAGGTAGTCATTCACAGGCACGTTACTGATTGTAGCACCAGTCAACATGACCTCGCACAAGGTCAGCAGATGTGTTGCCTTCGGGACTAGCGAGTTTTCCCAGCTTTTCAAGCTGGAGGGCCAACCTGTATCGTTGGAAGTGTTTCCTAGCCTTGAGCTAGATGGGTAGTGTGTGCGCACTACATCGCCTAACCCTTGTGGTTAGATGCCTAGATTATGTGTGAGTTGGATGCCTGGTGTGCCAACCAGAAGGACTAGCCTTAAGGCTAGATGCCAGATTTTGTGTGAGTTGGCGAGTTTACTATTTTTGTATGAACTAGATGCCAGATTTTGTGTGAGTTGGCGAGTTTCCTATTTATGTATGAACTAGATGCCAGATTCTGTGTGAGCTGGCAAGTTTCCTAGTTCTATATGAGCTAGATGAAGTCCCGTGATGACATAAAGCCCGGAAGAATGACGAGACCCTAGATGCATGACATGGTTACAAAACTTCTTCAATATAAATTCGTGGAAAGTCAACAAGTCAATGGTCAAGTGTACAGAAGTGCAAAAGTAGTCGTGAGGATCGTGCCAAAAAATACCATCCACGCTAAAAGGGAGTGTTGAAGTTTTGGATAGCATCGGAAGATATTCTTAATTTATTTGTATTGTATTTGACCAAGACAAAACACTAAGAGAACAATATTATATTGTATTTGTAAAGTCGGCCCTATTGTGCCTTTGTAAAAGTCAAATATAAAATATAAAGTGTCATATTTGTAAAGTCGGCCCTGATTTATTTAGAGGGTGGTTCAACTTGTATTTATTAGAGGCTAGGTGCCTCACTTGAAGGACGCAACAAACAACAAGCTCTATCAAGATAAAAAGTGTGCAAGTCTTAGGAGGAGACGCAACTACAGAGTAGGGTTGTTTCGTGGAGGGTTTTAGTTATCTTTTGGAGGTCTATCTTGGTCTAGTGGTGCGCTACCATGTTCTGGTTAGGGTTTATGGTTTATCTTCTACATATCTCCTTTTTCGTGAGATCTCTCCTGGAAAGAGACATTGTACTTGATGACAAATCTATATTGAAGAAGCTTTGTTGGGTTTTCTTCCCCAAGAGGGTTTCCCAGGATAAATCTTGTGTATATTGTGGATGTCTTTCTTTCAGTGATCTTTATGCATGCAGATATTGTTCTAATTGTTAAAAGTTAAAGAATATTGAATACACTTAACTGCTTAAGCAAAAATTCACCATGGGATGGGGACGCCATCTTAGAGATGTATGAGCAGAGAACCGCTATTTCTTGCCCGTCAACCATATATTGCACATCATAGCTGAACCATCGATGCTGCCTTGAGGTCATGAAGAATGAACAGGGAATGGGGTCGTCGTCCCATGCTTGGAGCCTATTATTTATGAAGCAGCCATATCACCTTGTTTCAACTAGCCGACGTCCACATTTGCTTATGAATTCAATTATGAAGATAGTGCCATCCACAATTTGTTGGTTATCATGTAAGATTGAGCCGATTTGTTCTTGGGAATTGGTCTTTGCATGGTTTTATTGACCTTATTAGATCGATCCCATAAAATTTGATTTGTTGACATTGTGAAAGGGAAAGTCCATTGACTTCATGGAGGAGGTTGTTGTTAAATTTCGAGCTTGACTGTAAACTGTAAGTAATTCTTTAAATTCTGACTGTACTTTGAACTTAGCTTAGCATCATTCACAAACCAGAACAGCAATAGTCATAAAAATTTACCAGCATGCAAGATGACAACACACGTACCCTAGGGAAACCATATACAGGGAGAATAACCCCAGCAAACAATCTCCTTTTATTGCATTAATAATGTATGATCACTTACAAATATTCCATCATGAAATTCTGCTCTTAACGAGCTTGCCAAGACGACTAAGACAAGACTGTGTGACCTGTAGGTACAGCAACACCTTGCTGTCCTTTCTCTGACTGTATGACCTGTAGGTACAACAACACCTTGCTGTCCTTTCTCTGCTGAAATATACCAGCACTGTTACAGGAGCTTGCTGCTGATAAAACCCAGCACTGTTGCTATCTTTTACTGCCTTCTACAACTGATATATGCTTCTCTGTTATGCGCCCTCTTATGGATAGATATGCGCCCTCTTATGGACAGATATGCTGCCTTGATATGCTGATATATATCAGCACTAAATAACACCACTTGCTGCCTCCTGCTCTTTCACCCTCACACTACATAACAATGTATAGAATGAGGGGTCGACCTCTGCTTCTAAAGGAGTGGAGAGGTGAAGGAGAGGGCTCAAATTAGAAACTAGTTTGCATGCTTGACATAACTCAACTTCACAGTTTAGTTCGAATTTAGAACTTTACTTAGTTCGAATTTAAAACTAGACTTGAGACTTCAATTACAACTCGCCCTTGACTTGGCACTGCATGCGAACTAACTCAGCATGCACATGTAATGCATGCATGCAATGTATGTCATGCATGCAACATGCAACTAGACATGCATGCAGCATGCAACATGCAGCATGCTACATGCAGCATGCGACATGCAACAAAAACTTGACAACTTGACTTTGACCTAGACATGCAACTTTGACTTTTACAACTTGAGTTTAACAACTCATTCAACTTGACTCTTATACAACTCGACTTATTACATGGTAATTCGAATTTCTTCATGGTGGATAATGTTACACGTGCCAACGCACTAGATCAACACATTTACATCATTTGCAATATCAGGAAGATTGTTTGTTTCTAGCTCATAGGCATTTTACGTTCAACCTAACTTTTGCTAGATGGCTCACAAGGCTTGACTAGGCTCACAGAGGTTGTACGTTCCCCCTGACTTTTGCACTAGTTTGTCTATGCTCACAGAGGTTGTACGCTCCCCCTGACTTTTGCACTAGATTGTCTACATTCATAGAGGTTGTACGTTCCCCCTGACTTTTGCAATAGACTTACATCTTGACTCACAAGATCATATAGCATCTCGTTCAACCTGACTTTTGGTTTGACTCACAGAGGTTGTATGTTCCCCTAGCTTTTATCAATACCTCACAAGACAGGTTGATTCTCCAAATCTCCCTGGCTAGCCTCATGGTGGCCTATATGGCCTCTCATTGGAGAATGATTGTCGGTGCTGCCAAATTTAACAGTTGTTACCTTCTTGCTATTTTGGGAGATTGTACGTAACTAACCCATTAGTTTATTATTGTTGAAACCTTCTCATGGAGTTAGTTAGATATGAGCTTCACTGGGAATTGTTTCCTAGATCATTTTATTGTAACCTACTAGAGGAGATTGTGGATCTCACCAAAAACTCTTTCTACTTTTAGTAAAAGGTTTGTTGGAGATTATCATTTTATCATTATTCCTAGGAGAACTAATGGATCTAGGAAAACAATTCATTGTTTATTGTATAAGGGAGATGGAACTTAAACATATATTTCGGTTTACTCTCTCCATTTGCAACTTGGATTGGAACTCAATGATTAATGGAAGAACTTGTGAGCAAGCTAACTCCAAGCATTGGAATGAAGGCAACTTTTGTCTTAAGTTATATTGTCATTTATCTAAAATTTATTATGTGTGGTAGATATGTTCTATGCAAACCTTTGGTAAATCTTGTATGCAAGTTTAGATTGTCAAAGATAACTCTAGAAGTGCCTCGTTTTTAAGGAGAGGAGCTAAAGCCCTAGATCACCTATTGTGAGTGAAAAGTTTGTGCTTTGTCTTAGAGAGAAGTGGTTTAACACCCTAACGTCTGTTATGAGTAAAGTTAAACCGCTCCTTTATTTGGTTTGGTTGTGGAGCTCCTATTGTGAGTCCCTTCCCTTCTTACCTTGTAACACTTTGTTTGTCAAATCCTTTAGTACAACAACCCTCTTAGATTGCATGTATGACTCCATAGCTCAAACAATAAGGTACTAGATTTTCCCATTTCATCCATCATCTCCAAGCCCCTTTTTTCCCTATTCATTTCATTAGGGAAGCCCCTCCTGACTTAGGTCCATCCTTGGTCTAAAGTGCAGAGGAGAGTTGGTGAGGTAACAGTGGCCAACCTCCTAGTTCCATAAGTCTTCACCTAGGTGTGGTAACATTGCTCATGTTCTTCCAAGTCCCATTAACCTATATTGGTCATTGGTGGACATTAATATAATTTCATCTAAGAAATCAAAGTTGAAGAAAGCTTGATTTTGTCATAAACTTCATTAATAAACACTTGACTCACATAAAAAAACCTTACACATTCAAAAGGCAACTAACTAAATACATTTGAGTACCAATAAATTTTGGCCAATGAAAAACAACATACAATTTCTTGACTAAAATGAATGGAAATTGTTTAAAGGCATTGATATTACATAAGGTATGTATTTACCTGTTTAAAGCCGGTTTTAGGAATTTGTGGTTCACCTCAAAATGATAGCATGTATATTCAGTCTCAGTATAAGCATTTGAAGAGCCTCCATGCCTTGACAAAAAACTATCATACTGCAAGAGGATCCACAAAATTCAACTCAAAAATTAAACAAAAGAACTAAGGATGAAATCAAAATGTAATATAAAAATACAAGCATCCTCCACAAGACATGCATTAAATTATCTATAATTTAATGTTAACAGTCGGAAAAAAATGTACTTATGCATGTATTTATCAATAACGTATGATCCTAACTAGCAGTACAAATAAAATTATATCAACCGTATAAAAGGTTTTATATTATGTAGATATTTTGAAATGTTTGTAAACCTTGAGGACTAAGCCTGATGGGTAACAGAGGAGAGGGGATGGTCTCGGTTAGAAAATCAAGAAAACCAAATATAAAATGCCCTTCTATATACTAGGAGTATATTCATAAAGGAAACAACACCTTTATTCGTCATGAAAAGCATCAAAGTAAGCAAAAGCATGGGTGTAGTTCTAGAAGTAGCCGCAGTTTGGTTGTTTCAACAAAAAAGCACCAAATTTTAGGAATTGAAAACTCAACTATATACTTTATTTAAAAACATTTAAACAAAAATTGATATGATCCCATATAAGAGGATAACTATAAAAATCCTAAGGGGTTAGCTCAACCAATAGTCGCCAATATTGTTAGACATTTGGCTAGTTCCATGTTTGCAAGTGCCTAATTCGAACCCCCCTAGGGGAGGTTCACTAGTCTACCCCGACAGGTTTAGTAGGGAAGCAATCCACGAACATGGGGAAGCATCTCTTGGGTTTTCAATGAGGTTTTCCTTTGAGAAAGGAAAGAGTATTCCATCAAAGAAAAAATTAACCTTCATATATCCTTAATGTATTAAATAATAGCCAAAAATAATAGAAAAGGAAAGGAACTTTTATCATAAAAATAGGTTGACTCAGCGAGCAAATGGTTGTGTGACCTTTCTAGCACTAGCTAGACAACACCTCTTTGCTAGCACCAATTGGTCAAAAGGCCCATTTCTCGCTAGCACCCAACTAGATCAAGGAATTTGTCATTACTCTGGAATGGAAACAATCTTTGGCCCCAATCTCGCACTACAAAGTCCCTCACAAGAGTACAGATTCAATCAAAGCTTAGGAACACCCCCTTCCTATACACCCACAATTTAGTCTCAAAAATATGAACCTAGAACTAAGAATTCAATGTCTTCACAACCTCCATAGCAATACACCCGTTTGGTTGTATCAACTAGCATGAGCTCTACCTAAATGAAAATGACCATATGCGTTGGCAACAGAACCCCTTAAAGGTCTCAAAATAAAGCTTATATACAAGGCGATTGATAGTTGGGAATTTAAAGTGCAAGGAGTGAGGTGTCAAATAATACCTCCAGGCTTTACCTACTCTTTCCACCTTCAATTATCATATGGGGTAAGTTGGGTGGGAACCAACTGTCATATCATAGCCCCCGCCAATCACTTCAAACACATCCATATTCCATTTGTATACTAACCAACTTTTTGATATTTCATCATTGTCTAGATATTAACCTAAGAAAAATAAAATTTCTCCTAGGTGAAATAATACATTCTTTAGTGTGCCCTTGGCCTTACAGTCCAACAAGGAAATTTACATGGTCATACAACTTAAGTTATGTACAACATGTACATTATAAGGTGTGTTTTATAGGACACCTAAGTAACACATTTACACTGTATTTACACATGGGTCCATGTACAAGATAGGGGTGTCAAAACGAGGTACTACATTCCCCTCCCCATAGGAAAGGCATTAAACCTCAATGTGACATCAAGAAATGAACAAAAATAGGTACCTTTACTTCCATCTCCCAAGTAGCCTCATCCAGTTTGGAATGTTTCCATTGGACCTTAACCTATAAAATTGTTCAATTAAGTTGTATGGTCTCCTTCCTATCAAAAATGCATGTGTGCTTGGTTTGGAATTTTCCATCTGGATTCTACCTAAATCGTAGACCAATCAATTGCGTGTTGGAATCATGTACATATTTCTTGAGAAAAGAAACATGAAAAGCATTATGTTCCCTAACATTAGTGGTAATCTAGAGATATATACAAGAGGGCTTATCCCCTCTAAGATTGCAAATGGCCCGCAATTTATGGGAGCCAACTTGGAACTTCTTGTGTACATGAAATCTTTCATAGCAATTATAGCAATTAGACTCTATGTACATAAGCTATTTTATGTATATGTTCAAGACCTTGAAATAATGTTATATTTGTAAAAAGATCACTTTTATTATTTATATAATAAGGGCCTAATAACTTTCTTAGTGACTTGTGACTTCAGTTAGGGTTTTACTAGAGTTTTTATATCATTATTGCTATAAATAGGGGTTCCCCCCCTCATATGTATCCAACATCATTTTCTCAATACAATCAACCATTCACTGGTGTTTATTAGAGGCATCTTTGTCCCTTACTCAAATTTGTAAGTGCAATCCACCCTGGGTGCAAGGGCACCCACTCTTTTCCTTGTTATTGGCTCTTAATATTTGTTTTATGTTTTGGTTATTTCTATTGTTGCGATAATAGTTCCATTTTAGGTATATAAACACTGAAAGATGGTATCAGAGCTTAGTCAATTTTCGGTCTTGTTATTTTTCTCTACATATGCTAGTTTTGATTATATCATGATTTTCTAGGAGCGGCCTTTGCACTCCCACTTTGTATCTCCCACTACTGTACCTAGCAGTCCCATTGACCTATTTATAGTCATTTCTTGGACATCAATAAAATTATCTTACCTACACAAAAAAGTGAAAGGGTAAATCTTAATAAGTGACTAAGGCAGATTTGCAAGAAAACTTCAAAAAATTTGTAAAAGAAATAAGGGAGTGGATGTGGCTACAAGACCTAGGCAAAGGGCCAACGGAACATGGTCTAGTCTTCATTCCATAATCACGAGGCCCTATTATCACACAATTTGTACTTATTCCAAAGGAAAAGGTTGAAGGAAAACAAATTGGCGTAACGGGAGGTTATCCTATCACTGTCACCTCAACAGGATACCTCTTTCTATTTAGGGTTGATGGCCCAAGGGAGACGTCCCCAGTGACCTAGGAGTTTGAGAAGGCAAAGGTTAAAGTGTCTATAAAAATATCCCCTCTTACAAGTCACACTGATCAGAAAGTCCCAGGGTTTTAACCAATGAAGTAGTGAAGTATTAAAATGTCCCTGCCCAGAACAAAGCCACAAGAAAAGATATCTTTTGCAAGTACAACTTACTGTTACTACTTTATAAAACCATGGACTTTATCAATAAAAGCAATAGTTGATATATGGTGAAGCAAACAGAAATATATAGCAGCAATTTTTATGAGATGAATGCTTCACAATAAAAACCTTGAAATGGCTTCACAATGACCAAGAATAATTACTCATCAATAGCAAAGTACTAGCATTTGTCGAAAGCAAATCAAGCAGTGTATAAATCAACTTTACAATTTCTTTTATGTGCTTTTAATGCTGCAATAGATGGTTGTAGCTTACTTTAGTAACAACAACAAATAGGTTAGTAGATTAGACTATTCTAAGGTTAGGAGTAGTTAGTAGAGAGCTTAAGGTTAAAGGTTTTGATAGTGGTTTTTGTCAATCACTCAATTGTAAGGCTTAGATCAGCGCTTTTTAGGGTAAATGGAGTCTTTTTAGGCTGCGGAAAACCTTGAAGGAACAAATGATAATAAGAGAGATAAAGACAAGAGGGTCAATAATTGAAGTGTTGGTAGCCCAAGGCTTCAATCACCAAACCCTAGGGGGAAAATCGCTACTAGGAAGTAGGTAACCCTAGGCCCTAGTAGTTTTCCTCCTTCTTTAGCTCAAGGATGAAGCAGATGACAGCTTAGATGAAGCAAAAGGTGCTAGGGTGTTGCAATGGCAAGGCCCATAGCAAAAAGCTTCAAGAAAATCAGTTTTCTGGCATAATCTGGTAGGTGAAAGTTACTAATGTTAGATTTTCAAAGAGCTATGGCTCATGTACCCTCTTCAAATTTCTGTTAAGCTATTACTTGAACCATAACTACTTGCAGCAAACCAAGATCACAAGAAGAATAACCATGCATAAGAACACAAGCAGTATCCTAAAAAACCCTTCTCAACAAGGGAAGAAAGCCAAGCCAATCCTTTGTTATATTCCTCAAGAGAAAGACTTCCCACACCATCACCAAACCTAGCACACAAGAGGGTGTTGCAATTCTCATAATTTCAGACCACAACTTCTAAAATCATGAGATGACAATATGATAAGTGTATTTTCTCAATGGGGATTCACCTTTATTTATATAAGACTTGTCACATCAAATGATGTGTCTTTTGGCACAATAGGGCCGACCTCAATAACTCAAAATATAATTAATAATTACCATATTAATTATCTTTTACATTAATTATCAAACACATTAAGGTGGGGCCGACCTGTACCCTTTATATTACAATTAGGGTTATAGGCAGGTCTGACTCTTGAACAATATAGCAAGGAATCTCATACACCCACTAGCGCTCAGCCACTAGGGGCACATCCATAGGGATGTCCATATCTCTGGCTCACTGCATTACATAGAAGAACCACTCTCACTAATGCTCAGCCACTAGGATCATGTTCACTTGTGCTCATCCACAGGCACGTCCACTCAATAGATCTTCTTTCCCACTGCATTACACAGGAGAGTCATCTGGAGTTCATCATCAACTCTCTGCTTAGAGGAGGCTAATACATCATCTTCATCTCTGTCTCGTGACGATGCACCCAGCTCTTTGGGAATTCACACGTTCACCTTGTGCTCAGCCACATGCACGTCCAACTCTGTAGATCTCCTTTCTCACTATGTTACACAGGAGAATCATCTGGAGTTCTTCTCAACTCTCTGTAAGGAGGAGGCCATCTCTACGTTCCACCTCTGTCTCAGATAGGAACCACACACCCCTCTCAGGGGCTCTCTCTCAGGTTTGTGTCCTGGAGAATATCTCACGCACTTGTAATCATCAACACTCCCTCTCAGCTAAGGAGGCATTCTTCATCAAACCAAGTCTCACACGAAAGTACTTCAGAATTTGTCTTAGTTGTAGTCATCAACACTCCCTCTCAACTAGGGAGGTATTCTTCACCAAGCCAATTTGGTGAAGATGTATGCAATCTGCTCATGTGTAGGAAGGTACAATACATGTGATGTTTCTGCATTATGTCTCTCAAAAATGATATTTTATCTCATCGTGTTTTGGTCGGTCATGAAACGTCGGGTTCTCAAAGAGATTCAAACATAGCTCTGGTTATCATCATAGCATTCATCTCATGATCAAGTAAATCTGTTAGAAGCTTGTGAAGACACACTGCTTCGCACACTCAATGCTATATACTATGCTTTTGTGGTACTCACGGCTACAGAGCCTTGTTTCCTATTTAACCAGGAAATCATGGCAAACTTCACGGTAAAACAACAACCGGATGTGCTCTTCCGGTCCACTATTCTCTCTGCTCAATCTGTATCGGCATATCCCTGCAAACTCAAGTTCTCACTGGAGGCATATCTCAGGTCATGTCCAACTGTGCCTCGTATATATCTCAATACATGCTTTACTGTTATCCAGTGAGTCTGTCTCGGATGACTAATGGATTGACTAAGAACATTTGTTGCATAGCATATATCAGGTCTAGTGTTAACCAGATACATCAATGATCCAATCAGTTGTGGATCAATCTCGTCTGAATCATCATCATTTATTTTTCGTCAAATCCATCAACATCGGTGTAGACATGGGTTTGCATTCTGTAATACTAAACTTCTTTAATATCCCCACTGTATGTTTTCCTTGACTTAGGAAACGTCTCATTGGTTCTTAGTCATACTTCTTGTCCCAAGAAGTAATGCATCATACCCAGATACTTTATCTCGAAATTGGAAGTTGAGGCTTGCTTGTATTCAACAACACGACTTCCTGAATAAGACATCAAAATCAGGCTCTCGTCGCTAATAATGTAATAGTATAGGTTTGGATCAGCAATACTCTTGCATCGATTTATTGGATCAATATGTCTTCATCATAGTTCACTCCCTCTGCTTGTGAGAATCCTCTGACTACACGTCTCGTTTTATATTTCTCGATACTTCCATCAGCTGCATGTCTTTTTGCTTGTTGCAGAGTTTGTCAAGCTCAGACAGGCCTTTTATGGCCTACTACAATGTTCCTGGGAATATCAATTGGAACAGATGTATTAATGGCTATCTCCCTCTGGACTGCTAAAGAGGAAGAAGATAATGCCTATCTTCCTTAATTGGTTTGACTCCTTTTGAGTCAAGTGACTCCCTCTGAAATCTGAAGGATAAGCATCTTCCTTTGTTGTTAACCTGCCTGGAACAAGAAAAACAAATGAAAGGAAACAAGACAAGAATATCTCCTAGTGGAGATTCATGAGTACATCTCTAGAATCAAAACATTTTAAGGATTGTTGTCACAGATACAACACATACTTGTAATGTAGCAACCTTAGAAATGTAGGTTATAGTCATGACAAATAAAACAATCAAACCTGGAGTCTTTACTTCCAGTGTGTTGTTTTTCTGAATGCACTGAGACTTCTCTGGGTCCATGGTTTGCGCCAGGGGTTCCTTTCTCCGGCAAATATCCTTATGACAATGATGCAAACAATACATAGTTGCAGGGAGCGTTCCCCCCCCCCCTCGCTCCTAGGCTCAAAAGCGCGCTCCGAGCGGGAGCGTCCAAGGAGCGCCCTTGGGAGTGTGCTCCCAAAAATGGGAGCGCGCTCCGGGCGGTTTTAGGATGCTCCCTACCCTTTTGGGAGCTCCACGCTCCCTGGGACGCTCCTAGAGCCTAGGAGCACGCTCCCAAGGCGCTCCCTGGGCACTCCCTGGATGCTCCCCAATGGTAACATTACCATTAATTGTTTCAGGATGTTTGAGAGTGGTTCCAACCTCATTGGACTTCATATGGAGAAAGTAGAATTTTAGGTCCCATTCAAAATTCAGCAGACTTAACGGTTTTCAGGATTTCAAGATTGGCAAGATTACAATGTTTCCACTGGATTCTATCAAGTATGAGG
>JASDQU010100336.1:500619-523910 GCA_032191745.1 Picea mariana
CCCAGAGTGAGAGGTCGGCCCTGCCAGTTGTGACCTTTCACACGTGCCAGTCTGATATAAATAAGAGGCTAGTGCCTCACTTCAAACACACAACTCACTTGCTCATTCTCTTATGAGGCAAGCTGCAATTACCAGTTGGAGAGAGGAGAAGAAGGGTGGCACATCTATTGGGGAGGACTTTCTGTATTGGTTTGAGTTATCTCTTGAACATTGCATAAGCTATTTATGATAAGGAAGTTTTTGCTGGGTTTTCTTCCCCTAGAGGGTTTCCCAGGATAAATGTTGTGTCTCTTGTGAATGTGTATTTCTCAGTGATCTTGTTTTTATTATGCTCTTATCTATTGAAATGCAAAGAACTATAATAATGGCATAAACATTAACAGGGGCATCCTCCTATTGAGCTACCGCTCCAAATACAATAATTCTCTTCGTGTCCCATTACATTGCTTGAACCCCTTTATATAGTTCTACCATCACCTAAGAACTTTCTAGAGGAGGAATCTTCTAGAAGTAGAACCTTCTAAGAAGTCCTCTTACATTTATTATATCTAACTACCCATTTATTATGTCTAACTACCATAGTGAGCCTTATTTAATAATATAGTGGACCTAGTGCACCTTACATTGAATGGACTCCACTATTATAACTATGAGCCCTCTGGGCCCCCCCACTACCTCTCTAGCTACCTAACATATGGGAACCAACTTGCTAGAGCATCCTGTCATTCCCCCCAGGTGTGGTCAAGTGGAAAGGCACAAGGTCCAAGCACACGTCAGATGTAAAAAGAATTAAATGCATATATTCAAATGTTTTGAGAATCAGAGTGACACATACCATGATACCCGGACCCATTACCTCATGGAGCAAGACCCACTGTTGCTGAAGAACCAAGCCGATGGGATGGGATGTTGCTGCTGCTGACAAGATGGAGGCATTGAAGAAGAAGGATGGGCCCTCCAAGGCCAGGCTCAAGTCAATATGGCTCTCGGTACTCCATGTCTAGGACATGTGGGCATTGAGACATAATCTCCTTAGTTATCCCTAGGCTAGGGGATAACAAGCCCGAAGGAGGAAGGGCAAAAGCTAAACCCTTTTGGAAAGAAAGGTCATACCCCTCCAAGATCCTCTGTGACATGAAAACATCACATACCTAATTTCAACCTTCAAATGAAGATCCCACAATATGACTTTGGCTGACAAGTGAAAGTGCATACAAGGCTAAGCAAGAACAACTTAACATTCAAGATGCAACGCAAGTATGACCAAGAGGATAAGTTGAACATGGCAGGCAACAATGTTTGGATGGGGTAGCCCATATTTGGGGGGAGGGATGAATTGCCAAAATCCATAGAGGGGAATTTAGTGATTTTGCAAAGGCGTCAACTCATAGGCAAGACCATAGCTAGGATGAGCCTTATGATGTTCAACAAATACACTTTTTTTGTAAAGGACTTGACCACTAAAGAATATACTGAAAATTTCCAATTCCTCAAATACAAGACCAAACACTCTGAAAATATGTTAAGGGGCATCTTTGTTTCAAATATACGAATAGAAATCCACACTTAAATAAACATGTTTGAACCTACCTCATTTAAAAAATGCATTGTTATAGCTAGAAGCATTGACAGTCGTGTTGAAGCTATTAAGAGGAAAATACTTGGCTTTAGGAAAAGGGGTTAAACATATGATATGAGGATCAAGGAAGAGAGAAAGTATGAAATGCCACAAATCAAATCCCTAGTCATCAACCACCTAACACCCTAATCTCTAACCATCAAACTTATATCATAAATGATCTCGACCCTGGTGCAATACTAAAAAACTTTGTATGGTTGAAGGCCTCCAACAATCCAACTCCAAATATTAACCTATAGCAGATAATCTTCCTAAAGAACCACATAATGACTAGTCTACAAGACCAATCTTCTCCACCATTAGAAAAAGGAGAACTCTCTAAAAACCTTTGTATGGTTGAAGGCCTCCAACAATCCAACTCCAAATATTAACCTATAGAGGATAATCTTCCTAAAGAACCACATAATGACTAGTCTACAAGACCAATCTTCTCCACCATTAGAAAAAGGAGAACTCTCCATATCCCTTGCTACAATCACTAGGTTAGGTAGACATGATACCTTCAAGTTTTATTGCCATATTAAAAAACATTGGGTCCTTCCATTGTTGCAATGACTAGGTTGGATAGACTTGACACCTTCAAGTTTTATGCATGTATTAAAAAACAAAAGGACCTTGTTATAAATGATAATAGTAGTAGGCCAAACATTCTTGATAAGAAATGAGTTAAGCATTTGGGCCTCCATATAGATACTTCTAAATGCTTTCCCATCAGTATCATAGGCCATAAACATATTAAGTGCGAAGGTGTTGTGCACAAGGTGGAACTTGCTATCGAAGACTATAATCTCAAGGATGACTTCTAAGCCACTAATGTTGAAGGACCCATATGATGCTTTAGGTATGCAATGGCTTATTTCTATAGGCACCTACTCCACTAACCACAGCAATAAATTCCTCTCCTTCGATCAAGATGATCATGAAGTCACTCTCAAAGCACTGGAGCCTAAAAGCATCCAAACTAAGGGCTCAAAACATATGTCTAAACTTTTAAAGAAGGGCCATTTTGGTTTCATGGCTTGCTCGTATTGCCTAGAGGCAACTCCTTGTCATCAAATATTACACTTTGTGCCTCTCCAACTTGCTCCAAAAGGATAAAGTTGTCATCTAGGGGATGCCTACAAAACATCAACCAAATTGAAGCATGGACCATTTTATTGAGTTCAACCCCACTAAAGGTCCCACAATGGTCATCCCTATTGGTAGGCCACTTTCAAAATTATGAGAATAAATGGCTTATGAAGGAATTTTGAAGGGTGGAATCATATCTCCTAGTAATATCCCGTGTGTTGCATGGTTGTCTTGGCTAGGAAGAACAATGCCTCTTACCGCCTCTGTATTTATTATAGAGCATTTAATTGGATCACTATCAAGAATATGTTCCCCATGCCTCACATCGATGATTTTGATGGATGAACTACA
The DNA here is from genome assembly GCA_032191745.1 of Picea mariana. NCBI lineage: Eukaryota > Viridiplantae > Streptophyta > Pinopsida > Pinales > Pinaceae > Picea > Picea mariana. Next base: position 503,681 of record JASDQU010100336.1, read on the forward strand.
TGGTACCAAAAAATAATCTTAGAAAGACCTTCATTTAGGCTATTGCCAAATACCTATACGACTACTAGACCAAGCGAAGACTACGCTTAGGAATCATCTGGGCCAGTTCCAATTTCAAGTGCTACCATTCGGCCTCTACAATGTTCCCATTGTATTTCAAGCCTTAATGAAAGAAGTGTTTTGTAAGATAAGATGAGATAAGATAAGATAAATTTATTAGTGTCGTTGAATTCATACAAGGACAAGAACCATGCAACTTGGGCCATAATTGGCATGAGCTTACTTCTTTGAAGGGAGAAATATTTGTATTGCTCGTGAATTGAAGATGATAATGTTCAAAAGGGTTCAAATACATCTGAATGATGAAAAGACATCCACCTTGCACTCCTATGGTTTCTCAACAAGTAAAATCGAGTGATTAATGCTACGCATTGAAAAAATGTACGTATGTCTCAATGGGAGGTTTACCTCCTAATGGCATTCGACAAGTAGGAGGTTCCCATGCCAACTGTGGATGCTATCTTTATTTCATAGTCCTTTAGATTTCACAATTCTCACACTATATTTATGTTGGTAGCCTAAAGAGTGAAGGTAGTGACATTTATTGTTAATAGGTAAAAGATCCTTATATGTGTGTCATGTTGCTAAAACATTCATGATGATTTCTAAGACATTCTACGTAGGATGCAATTGTCATGTTGGGAAGTAGTTATAAATGTGGAAATTTCACCTCAATTAGCAGTTTCCGAGATCTTAACCCTATGAATTTTCAGCCTTAGAGCTGCTATGAAATACAATTAAAAGAACAACAGGAGCGGACAATAGTTCAATCCTTGACAACCCCAAACTTCTAGGAAATCCACGAGAAGATACCAAAGCAATCTGATAAGTTTCAGTCGTCTAGGGCAATCATATCGTGCATAAACCAGATCTGAAAACTCTTATTTACAACGGTAAATGTGAAATTTTCCAAACCCTAGGTGACTGGTATCCTATGCTTCTCTATTAAATAAATCAGATCTCGAATTTACTCAATAACAGAAAAAAATGAGCATGCATCAATCACATAGATGGATGGAAAATATAAACAACGGAAGCAAAATAACTTCTCAAGTACACAAGAACTTTTTTCCTTACATTCAATTTATCATTAATGATCAAAACTTACAAGGACGCCTCAAAACTAAGGTTTTCAACCTGGTAGACACTCATATTTGCACTAGATTTGTCTATTGGTCACTCAGATATACTAGATATGCCTATCGGTGACTCAAATCTGCTAGATTTCCTGTTGGTCACTCAAATTTACTAGATCGTCCTGCTAAACACTCAGATCTGCACTAGATCTACCTGCTAGTCACTCAGATATGCACTAGATATGCCTGTTGGACACTTGGATCTACTAGATTTGTCTGCTAAATACTCATATCTGCACTAGATCTACCTGTTGGTCCTCAGATTTACTAGATCTATCTGTTGGTCACTTAGATTTGCACTAGATCTGCTTGTTGGACCTCAAATTTGTTAGATCTGTCTGCTGTTGACTCTCAGATCTGCTAGATCTGCCTATTGAATCTACTCAAATGATCTCTCTCTCTAATCTCTTGAGTCTTCTTGGTGTAAACATTGTTTTTACCCTCTACCTTGACTTGCCTTTATACTTTAGTTGAAACCCTAATCTCAATTTGAGATCTACGATTGAGATTAGTCTAAATCACTACTACAAAAAATGCACTTTGTTAGACTCAACAGCTAATTAAAAGACTTTCACTTTATAAATAAAGTGAATTACAAAATAGATTTGGCTTGGAGGACTTCACCCACATTTGACACAAATCTTGTGCGGAAGTTTTTGTCTTAGCTACAAACATCAACACTCCCTCTTATCGAGGAAGGAATCATGTACCAATCCAAGTTTGTCCTTGAATGCTTCAAATCCCTTTTGTTAAGGGCTTGGTCAAAATATCTGCAAACAGTTGATCTATGGGTACATACTGCAGCTTCACTACTCCTTTTTTAATCCTGTCTCAAATGAAGAGATACATGATCTTTATGTGCTTGGACCTGTCATCAAATACTAGATTCTCAGAGAGTTTGATATAACTATGATTGTCACGGTAGATCATCGTGGGATCCAACTCCTGATCAAATAAACCTGCAAGTAGCTCGCGAATCCAAATGGACTCACAACTCGCCGTACTAGTTTCCATATACTCTACCTCTACTGAGCAACAAGCTCAGTGCCATGGAAGTTTGCTTCTTGCTGAACCAGGATATCATCACTGATACCAAACTAAAACAACACCCTGAGATGCTCTTCCTGTCTGTTTCACTACCTGCCCAATCTGAGTCGGTGTATTCCTGCAACTTCACCTCACCATCTCCAAGATATCTCAGCCCATACTCCATTGTGCCTCTCAAGTATCTGAGCACATGTTTTGCTACTACCCAATGCTCTTGCCTCGACTCCATCATGAACTAGCTCAAGGTGTTCACTGCAAAACATATATCTAGCCTAGTGTTGACCAGATACATCAAGGAACCTATCAGTTGTCTGTACAACATGGGATCCACCATATTTGAATCTGAAGTAGTGACCTTCTTCAAGTTAGTGATCATAGGCGTGGCCATGGGTTTGTAGTCCTCCATTCGGAATCTCTTTAGGATCTCTACTACATACTTACCATATCCAAGGAAAATCTCCCCTGGTCTTTGCCAAACCTCAAACCCTAAGAAGTAATGCATCCAACCAATGTCCTTCTTCTCGAACTCAACTACCATATCTACTTTACACCCTGCTATGAGATTCTCTAATACTATAAGGAACATGTCATCTACATATAGCACCAAAATGAGCAGATCCACCTCAACAAATATAAAATATAAGTTGGGATCTGCTTCACTTTTGGTGAAACCCATACTTTGTAGGTATCCATCGCTCCTGGAATACCATGCTCTTAGTGCTTGTTTGAGTCCATACAAGGTCGTTTTCGGCCTGTAAACATGGGACTCCTTCCCACTCATCTCAAAGCCCTGAGGCTACAATATGTACGCTTCTTCCTCAATTATCCCATTAAGGAAATTTGTCTTTACATCCATCTGATGTATCTTCCATCCCATAATGGAGACTAAGGGCATCACTGCTCTAATGGAAGTGTACCTAGAGACTGGAACGAAAGTCTCCTCGTAGCCCACTCCCTCTTTCTGGGAGAACCCTCTTGTCACAAACCTCTCCTTGAACTTCTCAACGCTGCCATATACAGTATGCTTGATCTTGTAGAACCTCCTAGAACTCACCACTGACTTCCCCTCCGGCCTTTGCATAATGTCTGATACATCATTCTTCATGATGGAGATATACTCCATCATGGCATCACGTCATACCTATTGGTTTGTTGCCTCCTAATAATTGGAAGGCTCGAAATCTATGAAGTTGCTCATCAATGCCATGTAGTTTAGAAACTTCTTTGGAGGTCTACTCTCCCTAAATGTGCTCCTAGGAGTCTCAACATACTCTTGAGCATCCCTCAATGTCTGAGTGAAACATTTAGGTCTCCTGACAAAATTGGAAGAAGTTAATGGCTCCTCCTCCTCAACTAAAGGTTGTTGCCCTGAACTAGAAGTTGTTGGTGACCCGGACTTAGGCTTCAGAGCTTCCAAGTTCCTGCTCCTCGTCCTCCGTCATTGGAATAGGCTCATAAGACTTCTTGGAAGCAAAGTCCTCCTCGAACTTTACATCCCTACTTACGACTGTCTTCCTCGGATCTGGAATGAAGAACCTGTAGGACTTTGAAGTCACATTGTAACCCACAAACAAACCCTTCCTGCGGGAAAGCTCCAACTTGGTCCCTCTTCTATACAGGTACATGGATATAAACTAGACAACCAAAATTGTGAAAATAACTCACCTCTACTTTCACACTAGTGAATGCCTCCTCTAGTGTCTTGTCCTCCAAGATCATGTGCGGACACATGTTACAGATGTAGACTATTGTGTTGCATGCCTATGCCCAAAGAAGCATGGGCAAGTCCCAATCATTAATCATGGCCTTAGAAGTCCCTATGATGGATCGTTTTTTCCACTCTACAACCCCATTTTGTTGTGGGTTGTACAGAAAAATCAACTCCCTCTTCATCCCTACCTCCTTGCAGAAACCCTCGAACTCCTTAGAGGTATACTCGCCCCCATTGTTCGATCTCAAGACTTTGATTTTCTTCCTTGTTTGGTTCTCAACTAGGGCTTTGAACTCCTTGAACCTGCTAAATACCTCGTCTTGAGTCCATGTCTTGCGAGAGAAACCGTCGACGAAGGAAACATAGTACATGCTTCCTATGATTGATGCTACTAACATCAGTCCACAAACATCTGAATGTACTAGGTCTAGAATCTCCTTAAACCTATGCCTGTTGCTCAATACTAAAATCTGGAAGACCTGTGATTATCTCCCTCGGAATAGGCAACTCCTTGTGATGCAGGTGCCCAATCCTCTTGTGCCACAACTCGCACAAGTTGTTTGTGTTGTGAACTAGGGCTCAAACAGGTTCACCCTGCAACCTATATAAATTGTCTTCGCTAAACCCAATGAACAGTGTTGCTTCTAGGATAGATGCCTTCGGCTTGATAAGAACATGTTGGTTCTTGAACTCTACTGCATAACCCTTATCCTCCATCACTGAAACTGAAAGCAATTTTTTCCTGAGACCTAGAACAAACAAAACATTGTCAAAGTCTAAAGAGTTACCTGACTAGAGTCAGATGGGAATGGTGCCAACTCCTAATGGGTACTTGACATCATAACCAAGTTCAACCCTAACTTATGAGTCCTTCTCTGTTAGACTTGAAAATAACTCTCAGGTTGATGTCATATGCCTAGATTCTCCATTGTCCACATACCAAGCGTTCCTCAAAACCGTACTAGTAGAAAGACAAGATACCATCAAGAAATCCTTCTTGAACTTGCAAGCAAACTCGTTCATTTCAGTTTCAGCTAAGGCTGCTACCTAATTATGGTACTACTTCCCTTTACCTTTCTTCTTGTTTGAACACTTTGATGCATAACGTTCTTGCTTATGACATATGAAGCACTTGATTTTACTCAAGTCCTTCTTCCCTATCTGTGATGTTGAATCTTCACTCTTTCCCTTACCCTTGTTGGGTCCTTTACCTTTTCCCTTCTTCGACTAACCAATTAAGGCTAGGTTCTCATCACTACCCTTCTTGCTAGCCTTTGACTCCATCCGAGTCTCCTCTTGGATGCAGTCCTCCCAAAGCCTTTGAAAGTCGAGAAGGCTTTTACGAGCACAGATGCTTTTGACAAATGGATCCCATGACGTTGGGAATCCATTCAGTTCCATGTTCACCAACTCTGTATCGGCCACCTTCTCCCCAACTCCTGCAAGTTGATCATGAATCTTTGTGATCTTCATCAGGTAACTGGTAACAGTATCTAATCTGAACATCTCCATGGATCTGAATTTTTCAGCAAGATCATCTTCCTATTAATGTTCTCACTCTAGTAGAGGCTTACCAATGCGTTGAACATCTCTTTAGCAATCTTCTTCTCGGATGTGTGAGGGATCAAGTGATCTTTAATGGCATCCATGATCATCTGCTTGGCTATTACCTCCTTGTTGTGGGCTGCCAACTGTTGCGGATCTATTGGTGGTCTCACCACATCTTTCACGATATCTTAGAGATCATTCTCTTCCAACAAGAGAGTAACCCTGACCTTCGAGGATAGAAAATTTGAGGCACCATCCAATCTATCCTCGAACCTGAGGCTAGTTGATGCCATCTTTGATCTGCACACACACACTGTTACTCTTTGATCTTTTAATTAGAGTAGCTCCGATACCATGTGAAATTTTCCAAACCCTATGTGATTGGTGTCTTATGCTTCTTTATTAAATAAATCAGATCTCGAATTTACTCAATAACAGAAAAATCTGAGTATGCATCAATCACACAAATGGCTGGAAAAAATAAACTACTGAAGCAAAATAACTTTTCAAGTACACAGAATTTTTATCCTTCAGAGCAGTGTCTTATTAATGATCAAAACTTAAAAGAACACCTCAAAACGGAGGTTTCCAGCCTGCTAGACACTCAGATATGCACTAGATCTGTCAGTTGGTCACTCAGATTTGCCTACTAGTCACTCAAATTTGCTAGATTTTCCTATTGAACATCAAATCTGCACTAGATTTGTCTGATGGTCACTCAGATCTGCACTAAATCTGTCGGTTGGACACTCAGATCAACTAGATCTGTCTGAAGGACACTCAAATCAGCTAGATTTGTCTGTTGATCACTCAGATCAGCTAGATCTGTCTGTTGATCACTCAGATCTGCCTACTGATCCTCAAATTTGTTATATATGTCTATTGGTCACTCAGATCTGCACTAGATTTGCATGTTGGACCTCAAATCTACTAGATTTTTCTACTGGTCACTCTCAGATCTTCTAGATCTGCCTGTTGAACTTGCTCAAACGATCTCTCTATGATCTCTTGAGTCTTTTTGATGTAAAAAGTGTGTTTACACTAAACCTTGACTTGCCTTTATAATTTAGTTGAAACGCTAATCTACCAAAAACCTAATCTCACTTTGAGATCTACGGTTGAGATTAGTCTAAATCACTAATGCAAAAAATGCACTTTATTAGACTCAACAGCTAATTAAAAGACTTTCACTTTATAAATAAAGTGAATTACAAAATACATTTGACTTGGACAACTTCACGCACAATTAACACAACCTGTGCGGAAGTTTTTGTCCGAGCTACAAACATCAATAGTAAATACAGCAGCAAAACAACCCTTATCTTCTCCAATTACATTGTTAAATCACTTAACATAATTGCCCTTAACTTATGTCAAACCAACAAGACATATATGGTCGGAAATTATAAACCATGTAAAACATAGATGGTTGAAAATCAAATCTAAAATTTACACAAATTTGAATGGACAGCTAAAAACTTCAATAATATGCATAAGATGAAGTTCATGTACATACCATAGCCTTATCACAAGGCTAGTACACTCCACTAGCTCTCCAAAACCCTAACCAAAGAAAGAAATGAAAAACCCTAGCTCAACCAAGGAGATCCAACAAGCATAAATCACTCAAGCCAATCCTCCAAGGCAAGACGTCTCCTCCTCTTCTTCTTCTTCAACAAATACAACCTAGGGTTTCATCTCAAAACCTAATTTCCAAATCTCCAAGGGATGAAACTCTAACCCTAGACTTCAAGATGCTCCAAGAAGATCAAGAAACCCTAGCAACTTAGAGAGTGAGAGAGATCACATATAAATGAAGATATAAGAGGGAGAGGATGACTAGTGCACTCCTAGTCACATCTCTACACGAGTATAGAAGAATGACTGAGTGATTAAGGGACTCTCTCATGTTGGGTATGTGTTATATTCTTTGCAAGATTAGCCCCATGCGCTATATGTTGCATTGAGTGCAACAAGGGGATCATAGGGGTGTTAATGTTTAAGCCATTATTATAGTTCTTTGCATTTCAATAGATAACAATAGCATAACACAAGATCACTGAGAAATACACAATCACAAGAGACACAGCATTTATCTTGGGAAACCCTCTAGGAGAAGAAAACCCAGCAAAACTTCCTTATTATAGATAGCCAATACAATGCCAAGAGATAACTTAAACTAATACAAAAGATCCTCTCCCAAAAGATGCGCCACTCTCTCTCTTTCTTCTTCAACTGCAGTTCTGAAACTTGTCTCTCAATGAGCAAGTGAGTTGTGTGTCTAAGTGAGGCGCTAGCCTCCTTATTCATACAAATCTGGCACGTGTGAAGTGTCTCTTCACTGGCAGGGCCGACTTCTCAAACTGGGTGGTTATAACTACCTTTATTATATTTCGGGGCCTCTTGATATATTCTGGGGCCGACTTCTTCTTTTGCCTTTTACAATTACATTATGACCAATCCACAAAAGGGGATTTGGTCCTTATACAATAGCCGACATGATCAATCCACAATGGGGATTGATCCAATGAATAATATATCAAATAATAATAAGAATACACTGTGCAGTTACATTATTTTAACAAGGGGGGGGTGGCAACCCCCACTATCTAGTGATTTGGGGGCAGAGCCCCAGAGAAAAAAAATTGGGTTGTTTTTTTATCCACTTTTGGTGTTTTTCAGCCAATGGTTTTTCTACCCATTGCGATGTAGTTCCAATGAAGGAATCTAATCCGAGTCAACGAATTAGGGTTTTAGATGCCACGAGATCTTATATATTGTATTGTAATGGTGAAGTTAATACTATGAGAGTTAGAGGTGCAACTCAAAGCATTTGTTGGTTTTCTCAGTTAAGGGTTTCCAAGGTAAATTTCTATGTACAATGTGTGAATGCTATTGTTTTCTTTATGTTTCATTAAGAATTTGTGTGTGCATTCCTATACTATAAAGGTTTAAAACATACATCTACTTCCTCTATATATATGGGAGGTAAGGGAGGCCAACAATACAATGTGGACCAATGCCTTTACAAGCAACCTACAATAATCACATGAGGGTTCACCCAAGTGGAGCACTACACTCCAAGGGTACACATGTCAAGCTCCAAGGTGATGTCGTACATAATAAGGGCTCTAAGGTGATGTCGTACATAATAAGGGCTCCATGATGTAAATACACAAGGTGTGTCCACACTCCTCGGCCAACAACCCCATATGGACTCCATCGTTCCTCCTAAGCCATGTACTCCACTACGTCCACTCCCCCTGCACGAACACTATTGCAAGTCGAGCGTCCCCAAGCCAACTCCAATCCTCCATATAGGAATCCAAGCCAACCCATGTTATCTAGGGCCTGATGCCCTCCTCCAAGATGCACAATGCTCCTCCTAAGTAGGGTGTTCTCCAAGCAAGCAAATCTCTCCATGTGGCCATCATGAAGGACATCCCACAAGCTGTCAAGAGAACTCCAACACCCAAAAGAAGAATACCAAACAAGCACCTAACTAAGGTCAAGCAACCACATAAACTATCTCCAAAGTGCAAATCCATCACAGGCCATCCAAGAGTTGAACATACACCATGTACCCCAAATTTCATGAAGCACCCCCAAACATGGTGTAAACACTTTCGAATTAACCTGAAAGCTAACAATAAATACATACGAATGTTCATGCAGTTTGCTACACCTCATATTGTATGAGGTTTCACATTGTGGTTTTCATCACATTTATGGGCTTTGCAATTGGTACCCATGGAGCATTGAATGGACTTGGGGGTACACACCTTCATGGAGCCTTTTATCTTCTTGATAGTGAATTTTACTTGATGGAGATCTTTGGTGGAGGAGATTTACTTCTCAATGGTAGATGGTCACGATGGACGGTCATCGTATGGTTTGTTGCTACTTTCATGCCTTTGCTTGATGGATCACTCTCTTGACATACGAATGCTTGCAACTTCAACTGTCATATTCTTCTTGGAACATCCTAGTGACAATGAATCATGGTGTAATTGGTTTGTCACTAGGAGTATTTTAATGTATTTTTTATCATGCATCTTGGAGAGCACACTTGATGTTGGCCTTTTTAGCATCTTGACATGGTCAAAACCTTATTTTTAGTGATGCACCCTCTCCCTTTGAGGTTTATCTTGCACATTACTTCAAATTTTTAGGTGGAGCAACCTCCCTTGGAGAGAATGGAGACTAGGGATCATAGTTGGCAAGTCAACCATGATGGGGATAAGACCTAACCACTCCAATATTTTATTATTGTTTGCCTTGTCATGGAGTTAGTTAGGAAAATATTGTATTTTATTGTAAGACAGATTAAGTTCCCTCTATATAAAGAAGAGTTTTCTCTACATGCACTGGTAGATGGGCGATTTGGAGTGTAGAGAGATTGAGAAGTAATAGGAGAATAAAAGCTTGGAGTTGAAGGTTGATGTTGGGCTCCATTGTGTATCAATCTTGAAGACTAATGAAGGGTTTTGTCTAACTATTCTACGAAATGGTTTTTTCACCGAAATCCGACGACATAAATCTGTATGAAATCACTATATTTTGTTGTTTAAAATCCAATTTTTGATGCAGAAATGGATTCAACATGCTTAAAAACCCCAGGGGCACTCAGATTATACATAAATAATCACTCAAATCTGCGGACCTAACAATTTTCTACCGGATTTCAAGCAAATGTCCCCGGAAAAATAGTCAAAAAACATTCATTTCGTAGAACGTTTAGACTACGTCCTAATGAAGAAGTGAGGTATTGCTTTATTTTGTTGTATGGTCTTGTTATGATCTTCAATTTCGTTGTCAATGTGTCGTAGATGTTAATTTATCTAAACCTAGCACTCAACACTTAGTTCCAATAAATCACTTCATTAACTAAATGCACAGCCAGGTTACTTAACGAAATTACAGCGGAAGCATTCAATACGAAACCATACACATTGCACAAGATATCTGGGTAAACACCCCTGGAAAAACCCCAAAGGGAAAACCAGATCTGAGTTTGATTTTATTAATTAAAATCTTGGGCTCAGGTCCTGGGATAATGGCCCATTAGAGGAATACAATGCAGCAAATAGCCTAGCCCACCTGGCTATTATCTCCCCTGCTTCCCCCTTGCTCCTTTCCTCGGCCCTGCCCACTCACACTTGGATGAAATGCTCTTCACCCAATCCTTGAGATCTCCTCACTCTCTGTGTGTCTCATCCTCTCACTTAGGATGAATTTTATTATGTTGAGTTTACCCTAAATCCAAAACCCTAGATCTTCTCCAAAGTGATCAAGGGTTGAGATTAGATCTGCCCTTCACCTTATATCTAACAACTAAGATTTAATCAACTCACTTAAGTTACTAATGCCAAATACTTAGGCATTAACTTAATTCAACTCACAATAATCTAAAAGGTCATTCACTTTAATCATTAACTCATACAGTGAATTTCCTAAAGTTATGAGAGGTTACAAGTACAACGTCCACATGCTAGACACCGAACCTATGTGGAAGTACCTCTCTGATGCTAAATACATCAATAGTAGAAACCTCTTGCTATCATTCTAATGTGAATCCCTAGTAATGAAACACCATTCATTTAGGAGTAAAGCAATGTGAGGAGGTTCTCACTCTTGTTTTTCTTGTTTTATTTCTGCAATTGCTATCAAATTAGTTGTTGATTGGAATCATAATTCAACCATAAAACATCACCTTTATATTTGTGTGATGAGTGGCAAATCCAGCCCTCCAAGACTAGCTTCCACACTTATTTTCAGCAAACACTTACGTTGAATTGTATCAAACCTAGTTCTTTTTAACCTTGAGTACGTAATTAAATGATGAATGTATCAACACTAGTTCTTTCATCTAAATAGGTTGATGTGTCAAATTAGTGCTTTCTACCTTATAGCCTACCTCAAAGTAGTTGATTGTGGCAAATTAGTTCTTTCATTCATGCAATATTTCATACCTCCATTGGCCCAATAAATTGATAGGAACTAGTCTCTTATCATATCATTCCATTTCCCTGTCTCCTTCTCCATTTCCTTGTCTCCTTCCCTTTTCCCATTTTCATTTTCTTTCATATACTACAACCTTTATTTTGTTAAGGCTTACTCTTCAAACTTTGCCTTGAGCCTCCACTCCATAGCCTTAACAATCCTACCTTAGGAAGTCTCCCTTGTATTGGAAAAGAGCCAACTTAAAGTGTGGGGAAGAGTTGTTGAGGTGACAATAGGCAGCCTTCCTCAGTTACACAAAGTTATCACCTTGGTGCTTGGGACTTTACACTTTTGTGGGTGCTAGATTTTGTCATAACACAACTCACTTGTTATGTTTTGTATTATTTGTATCCATGGAGTTGGGTACCTTTTCACATTTTCCATACCTCAAACTATATATCATTATCCCAAAATATTTTTGTTGTTTATCCAAAAGCCCATAACAAAAGGCGCAACAAAACATACCAACACATAGGAGCTAAAATGTTAATTTCCTCAATGCCTTCCTTCTTATTTTGTAAAAACCTTCTGGTACTCCCCCAGCCTTAGGAGTAACTAAGGAGATGATGTCTCAAGGCCCGCAGGTAACATATATGGAGTGTCAAGAGCCAAATCACCAGCTGAGCCCACATTGAGCAGACAGAGCCCCTCCTCTCCACCACGCATCACCACTCATCATCAGCAACATAGCAACGTCCACCACACCAGCTTGGTCCGCAGAAGACAGCAGGCCTTGTTTCATTAGGTAACAAGTCCAGTATCATGGTAGTGTCACTTTAATATTTGAAGCATTTGAGCACGTTGCAAAGGGTTCTCCCTTGATTATGGAACGCTTGCTTGGACATTATACCTTTTGCCTTATTTCACCTTGGTGGTTGACTGGGTATCCTAGTAAGTTGGTCACCCTCGTGAAAATGGTTGCTACTAGGGGGTCTCCCAGAAGGGTCATCGTACCATTCTCACTCATACTTACCACTTTCCACACTTTTTCCCCTTCGTTTCCTCATCTTTTGGGTTTTTGGGTTCATTGACCCCAAGAAGGGCTTGTACCTCATTTCATGGGAAGAAGCGGTTGAAGGGTCATTATACCATTCTCACTCATACTTACCACTTTCCACACTTCTTCCCCTTCGTTTCCTCATATTTTGGGTTTTTGGGTTCAATGACCCCAAGAAGGACTTGTACCTCATTTCATGGGAAGAAGCGGTTGAAGGCCCAGAGATGTTGCAGCTAGCACTATAAAAGTCAAAAGCCATAGTTTATCCTTCTAGATACTCGCCCTAAGGTCCTGAGAGCCATGAAATGCTTCTCCATAAAAATGAAGGACCTTTAAAAAAGAAAACAAATAAAAATGTCTCGCTTGATGGGGGAATGCATTGCGGTGTCCTTTAGTTTCGAGTGCATATGGCACTCAATGTGTTCTAACTTCAAGTGGCATTGCAGTGCCCTTTTTCTTTCCATTACATATAGCACTCAATGTTCAAACCATAAAAACAAAAGGCAAATAAAGGGCTTGGAAAAATGTTGCATTGCAAACGAAGGGGATGTTGTGCACCCTCCACAAAGGCACCTATAAATAAGAGACTATGAGCCCTTGATATGTCAAGAACCCCATGCCCAAAAGTACTACCCCAATCCACCTCATACTCACTACATGGTCTAGAAAAGGTCTTCTTGGGAAACTTTCCTTAACTTGGGGATTGGCTTACCCAATAGGGCACCATGACACCCCTCCAATACCTAAATTTGGCAAAGTTTATAAGGTGAGCATTTGTTTAATTTGAAAAGGGGAAACATAATGCACTTGTTTGAGTGGTTCTTTTATTAAATGTGGCTTACTTGGCATGATTCATATGACTTGTGGACCCTTAGAGGGCGTATTTGCTTGTCTTTGCAGGACCTTGCCAGTTGAAAGTCATTCATGAAGAGACTAAGCCAATTGGACCTTCATAGGGGCATGAAAGCCCACCAGATAGATGTTTCACCCCACATATTGGAGGCCTAGGATGATGAACATTGCACCTTGGATGATGTCCCTAGCACATGTACAAGGCTCGGGAAAATGAAGGAAAGAGGACATCACCCTCCTATGCCCAAACATTTCTCTTGGGTAGCAAGATGTCACACTTTTGAGGGGACATTTGGCACATTTGGTGCACTTGGTGGTGTTGTGGGCTTGAAGCCCCACATTATAGCTTGATTTGGGGATGACGTGGCACCTTCCTAGCTTGACATCCTAGCCTTTGGAGGCCTACTTTCAGACGTGCCACCTTGGAGAGGAGCTTTATGGGCTTACATGCCATCATTTTGCAATTTTTTTTCATTTTGTAGTCTATGTGGGCAAAAGGAACAAATCGTTATGCTAGCTAAGCATTTTAATTTTGGTTTTAGCCTAAAATTATGGATTTAATTGTAAATGTGGACAAACATGACTTGGGTTTTCCTCTATATATAGAGGCAAGTAATTTTTCACTTTGACATAACTCATCACTTGTGAAATTACTCTTTGGACTGCAATTTTGGCCCTCTTGGACAATTCTGGCCTCTCTTTTTCCTGTCATAATCGATGCAACTCTTGTCTATTGGAGCATTAAAGGCTAGCGATTTCTCTTGATGGTATTTCTTGGAAAATCATTGGATGATTTTTGGTAGTAAGGGTTTCTTGCAAGCTATCTTTTGGATTTGGTGAGTAATTTTCTGCAATTTATTGTCATCTTGCTTGTCTAAATTCAAGAAATATATCTTAAAGCCTAAGAGGAGTAAACGGGCTTACACCCTCCACCAAAGTTTATTTTTCTTTGCTATTGAAAGGCTATAAGGCTTGTCATAAGGAGTACGAGGGTTTACACCCTTGTTGCAAGGCTTGGCTAGGGTTCATTTCTCTAGGCAGTAAGAGGGTTTACACCCCTAGAAGATTCTAAACCCTAGTTCATCTTGGATTCCAAACTTGACGATTTGGATGGATTGTTGCTTTCTTGGGTTTCATAAGGGTTTAACTCTCAAGAAAATTCTTCTTCCTCTTTGGTTAATTTGTTTTCTAAGGAAGAGACTCCATTTACCCAATAACAAGGCACTAATCTTTGCATTGGAGATTGTAAATTGTTGCATTGATAAACGTGAAAATTGAGGTATTGAAATTGATTAAGTTGGATTTGAATTCTGCATGTTTTAGACTACCTTCTACATCAAGGGCGTTTTGTTTTGTCAAGTGATTAGTCTGCTGTAATAAACATTAATCTACAGCCATTAGGGCTGCTGCAGCAAACACCATTTCTCTTACAATTTCTCCACTTTTCTACCGCTGAAATTTGCTTGTGAGCTGTGATAATTAATTTACTGCTAAAGGGCTATTGTTTGGGTGGTTTACTTGTTGATTTCAGTGGATAGAATTTGCTGCTGTAGCAAAAGTTTGCTACAGCCATAGGGCTGTTACAAATATTGCCAATAACACTCTTTTACAGTCTTCTTTTACCATCAAAATCTTAGTTTAAGCATTAGAATATTGTTTACTAAATACAAGCTTTGTTGTCCAATATTATCTGTTGATTTTGATGGTCTAATTTGCAGCTATTATAAATTTATTGTTGTTGATATATCATTGTTATATGCTGCAATTTTGGGACAGCAGGATTTCTTGCTGATTTCCCTCTTCTCGGGGCTTATTTCATCATATATTGTCTTAGTTTGGGTTGTCTAACATCTGTTTTGCAGGTACTATCAATTGACCTCTTTTTCCTCGACTTATACTCGTCCTCCATCATGCCTCAAGATTTTGTAATCATGACCTATAGGAGTGGTTCTTTCAGCTCCTGGTCTCTCCCCTTGCAATCCCCCTAGGGTCACCCGGGAAGCCTCCCTTGTGTTAGATTTGTCCATCACTAAAATGAGGGGGATATCTATTGAGGTGACAGTGATAGGTGTCCCCAGTTGTGTCACACGTTTGTTGTTTGGGTTGGGCTTTGCCCTAACTACAAATCGTGTGATAACACCTCCAAAGCAAGTTTTCTTATTTGAACACCAAAAAGATAGACAATACTTATAAGATGACTATAAAAGACAGCCAAAAATTTACATTAAAATAGGTACATTTCATAAAAATAATTCTAGATTAGTAATTAATTTTTATAATATCATATTGCAATCTAGTAAATTGTTTATCATCCTATCTGCAACTAGCATACAAATTGTGAACAAAAGAAAACACCAATGTTATGCAACTGAAAAAATGAGTTAGTAAAGAACGTTTAACATAGTTATGCATGCTGAAATGTAAAACTTTTATGCAGGTACGCATATGCTAACAGAGTATATTTTGCATAATCTGAAAAGAGGCATATAGGTTCCAAGATTCAACCTTAAGTGAATTTGCAATAAAACTTCAACCTAAAAAACATGACAGTGTGACAGTGTCTAATAAGTACAAGAAGCCATGGACAAAAAACACACCTCATTTTCATCTGGAAATTCAGAGCTCCCCATAAACAGCATATGCTCTACAGAATCCAGGATTTTAGAGTTATTGATGCTAAATACTAATAGTAGTATGAACACATTGAATAATCAATATTTATCATTTGAAAAAAAACGAAGGCTTACAAGGCATACTCTAAAAGAAGAAGCAGCTAAGAAATGCATATATTCTGAATTCATTTTCTGAAGGCTTCTCTGATCAGCATCTTAGAAAGTTTGGCTGGATGGGAGGTTGCAAGACTTTAAATTAGACATGCCTCCCACAAACATATTCTTGTAAAAAAATAAAAGTTCAGGAAACACGTCATGGCAATAACCTTGTGAAGTAGTAAACTATCTTGACAGAGCATACCTTCAGCAAGCTATATTCTTCCATGTTTTGGAACTCTATCTTTATATAAGAAAATAATTGGAACCTTCATAAGATAGATAAGTGTGCTAGAATTTACTGCAAATGATAAACAAACTTTTGATGAGATTATTAGAGATTGGACCAAACCTTCGCTCTTGAGTTTATTATTCGAGAGTTAAATCAGCATCGGTAGAAGGTTCATTGTTGCTTTGTCAATTTTTAGAAAGGTTTTGATAAGAATTTCCAATATATTTGCTCAAATAGAATATAGTTCCTGGGTGTTGCAAATATCAGAAGGAAGAGATGAAATTATAATACAAGTCATGTTTGTACTCTGCATGGCTTCTCTAGAAGCAATCTTATCAGTTAATATGATAAACAACTTTCTGCCATCTGGCCATCTCATACACACTCCACATTGATGGCCCAAATTAAAACATACAAAAGATAACTAGAAAGAGCACAGGTGTATTTTATATGAATGAATTAGTTGCCACTTAAGTCACGAGACACGTGGACATAGGACACGGAAATACGACTATCCGACATGGGCACAGTGAAAACCCTCTTCTCCTCAAAACGTCCAAGTGCAAGTGAGTGGCACCTCACCACCAAGCCCAAACCCCCAATACCATGACGTCATGCTCAAAAGTGGGACGTTTTGCCCCTCCTGAGCAAATCGTTTAGCAAGCAATGGATGGGATAGGTCATTGAAGTCATCATCAAGGTCGTCCAAGTCATCTCTCTCTCATATGGCATGCGGGACCCTAGCATCCAACCTGTGGGCTTGTAGCCCCATGGAAGCCCAAGCTAGGCTTGTTCTCCCAAAATTGTCCACCAGCTAGGTCCTGCAAAAACAAATGGACACGCCCTCCAAGGATCTCAAGCCATATCATCATGGTAAGTGGATCCAATCAATAAACAAGCCATCTAAGCATGTGCATCAAAGATTACCATATCAAACAATTAACAACTCAAAGAGACTATGCCACTTGTCAAGCTTAAGTATGGGAGGCTTGATGAGGTATCATATTGGGTAGATCTTGCCCTAGGTCAAGGAGAGCCTCCAAGAGGTCCCTCTTTAAGCCATGTAGAGTGTATGAGGTGGATGGGGTCAAGACTCAATGGGCATAAGGCTCATGACATACAAGCGGTCATAGTGTCTCGTTCATGGGTGCCTTTGTAGAGGGTGCATGGTACCTTCGTCCACAATGCACTTTTTCCAAGCCCATTATTTTCCCTTTATCTTTCTTTCTTTATATTTTCTTTAGCACAAGGAGAGGTTGAAGGTCATCGCCCTGGCGTGGTGACCAAATGGTGGCAATGTCACCCACAAATGCCTAATGGAAATGAGAAGGTTGGCTCATGATGAGACCCCCTTTCTCCCAGCCATGCAACTGAGAGTCGAGCCCAAACGAGCCCAAATCCACTAGGAGGAGTCGGAGTAAGCGAAGCACCAAGCATGGCACATGCAAGCACTAGTTGTACAACTCAGCCAACTCGTGCTACAACTACTACTTCTGCAGTGGAAGATGTCCCTGAGGAGTCCAAGGAGCCCGAAGACTCTGAGTCGAACAATGATTTTCTAGTTGTAGTCAATTATTCCATTTCTAGCAATGGTGATGAGTTTGATGATTGACCGTGTTGATCAATGATATGTAGTAGACCAAGAGCTTGTACTTGTAGGATGTAACATGTTTTATGGACTCTAGACTCATTTAGAGCCTGACTAGTGATGTATTTTGTCGTTTGTATGTATTGCACTCGGTGCCATTTTGATATATAGGTGACCGAGTCGATGTTCGAGTCCGAGTTTAAAAACACTGCTCTACACTTGGCATTCAAATAGTTAACTTGGAAAGCACCCTCCCTCATGGACTTGGCATTTTATATTATTTTATTTTGAGGTGATCATGATTTAGATTCCTTGAGGAGCGTTTTGCACATGAAGAGGACAAGTGGCACTTTGCATGCACCTTGCATGAGCTTGAAATTTGGGAAAGATAACATGTGGCATCCCATTTATTTAGCATATTTTCTTTAGTATTTTGTATGGGCATTTTGTGCCCACTTAGGCAATATTGTACTATTTTCTAGTATTATCCTTGGAGAATAAAATGGATCTAAGAAGGAAAATACTATTTTATTGTAGAAGGAGTTGAGCTCAAACCTGTATAAGGGCTTGCTCTCTCCCTCATTTGGCAATGATTGGATTTGGGAGAACTCCCTTAGAGCTTAATGAAATATCTATTGGATGTGTTTGGAGGATCAACGAAAAAACTTGTAGGTGAGGATATCTTCTAAACTTTTATGCTATATTTCTTGCTGGAATTATCTTGACGTATGCTCATGGAGTATGAATTTGGTAACCTTATTCCTATTTCTTTTATGTTATCAATGGAGTATTGTTTATGATTGCATGTCTCTCTACTTTGGGATGAATTCACATACATATTATTCCTGATAACCATAATCTTCATGAGCATTAGATGGTATCTACTTTAGTAATATCCTTGGTTATATTTCCGCAATTTGGGACAGCAAGGAAAGGGTTAATATAGCTTGTACTTTGCAGCCATATTGTTCATGTTTCCTCATTAGGATAGCCTTGCATTTGAGCCTTGATTTGACTCCATATGCCCAATGATAAGACACTAATCTTCGATCCACTCATCCATTTTATTTAGTTAACTTTATCAACTTGTTTTACTAGAGCCATCTCTTCATTTTCACGTTGGACTTCACTACATAAGCTTTAGTAATCCTAATCTAGGAAAGCCCCCCTTGAGCCAAAGTAGAATCGGCCTAAAGTGTGAAGAGGGTTGGTGAGGTGAAATTGGCCTACCTCTTTGTTCCTCCAAGGCCTTGCTTAAGCTTTAGGAATTTATCTCAAGAAGTGAGGGTTTGTGAGGAAACAGGTTGTAAAAATCCCTCCCTTGTGGGTTGCACATTCATAACCCACGTCAATAGGAAACTACCACATGTCCTTGGCGGGAAAGTTCAATAACTCTCAAAATATGCAAAATTTGGCATCTCTACAACCAACTTCTCCAATGAATCCTTAAGCTCAATTAATCCATTCAGTGCTCTTATACCCATTCAACAAACAAAAATGGAGTCGAACCCCTATGGATAGAATAGCCAAATATTTTGCATATTCATAAACAACACAAGAATACTTTTCTATTATTGAGAACTGTCCAAGAAACTAGTTGTGCACAAGCAAATTTCCACCCAACCATAAGTATTCGATGAGAAAACCACCCCCACGTTGGGCTATGAGGCCATCGGGGTGAAAGAATCCATTTCACAGGGTTCTCTTTCACTAACCTAACTCAATTGCCTTCCATGCTCGACCAATAGATCCCCACAGAGAGCTCCAAGCAACTCTACCAATTATCAAACCAATTCATGGCATTCTACTTCACTGCCCTACAGAACACCAAGAAGGCCTACTCCTCCTTTGTTCCACAATCCCTCAAAGTGTCCACCCCTATAGTACTCTCTAGAGTGTGAAAAAGATCCCAATTCTTTGTCTACCTTCTAGAAATTGCCAAAGGAGTATCCTATGAGCGACAATTCACTAGGGTTCCAGAATTCCTATGTGCCCAACCCTCTAGATTGTGAAGAAAGAGCCCAATTCATTGTCTACCTTCTAGAAATTGCCAAAGGAGTATACTATGAGCAGCAATTCACTAGGGTTCCAAAATTCCTATGTGCCCAACCTCTATGCTCCTTTGAAACTTCTGTCCTTCACCCAGGTCCACTCTTAATCTTCTTATAGGTGTTGTTTCTTGGTTACTCTACAAATTGGTTTCTGGTTTTTTTTTGGTTTATGGTTTTTTGCTTATCATTGAATGTTCCTTATTCGTGGTTCACAATGCCTCTATATATATATATATA
>JASDQU010100336.1:523947-566024 GCA_032191745.1 Picea mariana
GAGAGAGAGAGAGAGAGATTGCTTCCTCCCTCCTATTCTCCTGAACTACAATATTTTCTAGTGTGACTCCATGCCCTTGACAAGAATGGGAAGTCAAGGAAGATGATGGCTAGCATTATTTTGTCAAAAGAAATGGTGTGCTCAACCCATGCTTCCATAACTACGTGAAAGGCCTGTCCAACTAACCTCTTACGTGCATTCAATGATTGGGTTAATAAATCAAGTGGAATAGATGGTTTCATTTAAAGTACCTGATGGAAAAGAAATGAGTTCTAAGACTGACGCTTGGCATTATAGTGTTTATTTTCACTAAGGCTCACTTTCCTCTTCCCCTCTAGTGGAATCATAGCCCCTCTCATGTTCTGCACAACCAGCTTGGACCATTTTATATTATATTTCAACATGAATATTTACATAGCTTAATTTTGCCATGAAAAGCTTACCAAATGATCTCTATTATTATATTTACTGTTTTACATGATACATGCCTAGCCATTCACTAATCTGGCCTTGGCCTTGAGCCCCACACTAGCATATTTACACCATTTACATAATATGATTCAATACAAATCCAGGGGTCAAAACTGGGGTATTACATAATTCCTCATCAATTTACATAAATTTTCTCAGAAATGCTAAAACTTTTCAATAATATTTCCTCTCAAAAGTCATCATACAAATGCAAAGACTTCTGGCTTTGCATGCATAAGAACCCTAAAAACATAAAATAATCTATGTGCAATGCATGAACCATGAACCTGAAATTAATACCAACTTATAAAATTCATCCATCGTCTAATGTATAAGAAAGATGCCTTCAGTACCTTAATACTATACATATGCAAAGACTTCCTGGCTTTGCATGCATAAGCACCCGAAGAGCATATGCACAGAATAATCTACATGTAACACATGAACCATGAACCTTGGAATTCTCAGCAACTCAAATGATTCCATGAAGAGTTGATTTCGACAAAAGTGTTAAATGATTCCAGGAAGAGTTGATTTCTACAGAGAAGTGTTAAACTATCACAATTGATTATACCCCTGATTCTAATACCTGTTATTATTCCAGTATACAAGTAAAACATGATCAAAATAATTTTTACTCATAAAAGCATAAGAATTTGAGGCATTGTTGACTCAACTAGTTAGTTTACAGGCAGATCCTTCATAGAATAATATCACCTTTAAAGCAAAAGTTGCAGCAGATACCGGTCAATGTATAGATAAACAGGTAAAGATAACTATACCACATAAATCTTTGAAGGTCACTGTGAGCGAATAAAACTAACCTAAAAAATGTGCAAGGCCCTGGGCATCCAATGGATCAGAGAAACTCCCCACTCCCACGCACATTGCTGCTGCTGCCTGCCAATGCTCGATTATTAAGTAGCAAGCTTTCAAGCATCTTAAGATTAAGCAATTCACTAAATCCACTCATGCACCATTTGTAAATTACTAAATTATATATACAATTTCTGAAAATAGGATAAAAGATGCAGAAATCAATATTTAATGTACAACTAAAGAATACTCACATATTTAATAAACATTTAAAAATAATAGTAGAACTAAATCTGTAGCTGACTGCATTCAAAAACTTTTATACCAAAAAAGAAAGCCTCAAGTTCAAACCATGCCATCTATTAAAACATCAAGACAAATTTCTTACAGTTATTTCATGAATATCAAACTGTGCTACATCCATAGAATATAGGCTGCATGTATAGTACATGAGGTACCTTGTAGGAAAAACAAGAAACATTCACCAATGGGATTATAAACTCAACGCCTTGTACCTGCAGAAGTTAGAACATAGTCTCAAAAGAACTTTCCAACATTTGTAGCTTCAGCATATTAAAAGGTGCTAGGACGTTGGTCGATGTAAGATGGTAGATGTCAAGCGAAATGGTACTGCCGAAAGCTCCTCAGAAATTTTTCCTGAAAGTTTACCATGAGGTAATAAAGAAATCCCTGAAGAAATCCCAGTAGATGTTGTTACTAAATATGCTGATGTTTGTAATTCTTATAGAAAGCTTTCATTTCTTTGGTGCTTTGTTGGTCGTGTGTCACTGGAGGCTGCAATCACAGCATCTGTAAAAGAGGTCTAGAAACCTCATCTTTGGCATTGCATTAGCACTCCTAGCCTCACAAAAGGCTTCTTCCATTTTTCCTTCCTTGAGAAGGAGCATGTCATCATCGCCATTGCTCGTGGACATTGGGTATGCAAAAATACTCTAGTTGTGTTTTCATGTTGAGGGTTTTCCTGCTGACCAGACTAGAAATTTCGAAAATCTGCCCAATCTGAAATATCCACCTCACTTTTATGAGGTCACAGATCTACTCCATAAAGTTTTCAGTCTTGGCACTGAAACTAATTTCTTCAACGGCCCTACAAGAAACTTCAAATCTGCCCAACACTGCTTCTAGGCAAACTCAAGAATGTGGACACCGCAAAGACTTCAAACATAAAAATCATTACAGCAGCCTTTAGGGCAAGATCTATCTCAATACACAGATCTGAAAATTACTTCAATTACAGCAGAAATATCACCACAACAAATCAGGTCTGAATGTTTCCCTAAGCATGCTAAAACAACATAGCATTCAGCCCCATTGTCCTAATATATCAACATACTAAAACAGCCATGAAACCTGCCCACTACATGAGAAAAAATCAGATCTGAAAATCAGATATGCAATCACAAATTTAGGACAGAAATGCTACACTTTTTATTATCACAATAAAGAAGGTAAAGTAAAAGAACTCAGCTCATCGCAAGCAAGGACTCTTCAATGCATCCTAAACACCCTAGCTAGAGCATCCACAATCATTGCAAACCATAACCAGAAATATAAAGGTCAAACAAGGCATCCCACCAAGCTCTACAAGCCCATCCTTAGAGCTTCCAAACAAACCAGCATCACACCAACTGTCAAACCCCGAAATCTCCCACTTGCATCACAGAAGATATTAACAAGAATCACACACTTGCATCTCTCACAAGCCAAGGAACCGTAGCACTAGCATCCCACAAGCACTAATCCTTGTTACAAGAGTTATATATGATCTTCCAAGATTCTCCAAATATCTAGCACCGCATCAACTATTAATCTCTAAGATACCAATTAGTTAATCTTAACAAATACTCTCCTTCCTTTATATAGAGTCTAGACTAAAGTGAGGGAGGCTAACAATAAAACATGGACTAAGTCCACAAGTAACACTTGACTAACTCAACAAACAAAGCCCCTAATGGGGTGCTCCTCAAAACAAGGTGTCAATATGTCACACTAGAGTTTGCCCAACCCCCAAGGAGGTGTGCCTTCCAAGCTAGGTGTAATGTCCCCATTTTGGGAAATTATAACATTACAACATTTCAGAGTGTATGCCTACCCGAGTAGCCAGATAGGGGTTACAGAGAATTCGGGAGATATTGAGGGGTTTATTTGGGCCCGACTTGCATCGTTCATCATCAGGATTCATTCCGCACAGCTTGGCTTTGGTTTTGTTGCATTCCGACGATTTCCATAATTTTGAGTTATTATGGGTCATATCTTAATTAAATTCACTAAGAAGGTCATAATGGACATATTACTTGGAGAAACCTCTTAGTGTGATAGCTCATCGGAATCGCGAAGAAGAGCACTACAGGATAAGATGATGAGAAGTGACTTTCAGTGGTCGGAGAAGCCATAAGGATGGATAAATCACTTTTTAGAGGTAAAATGGTTAATTAATTAATTAATTAATTAATTAAGTGATTTAATCAAGGAATAATAAAATAAAGTAAAAGTCACTTGGAGGGAAAAGGTCAACAACGAATTAGGGTCTCAGGCTCTCAGCAGCGAATTAGGGTTTAGAAAAGCTATAAGAGAAGGGCCAGCGACCTAATTCATCGTTATGCAGATTATGACTTGTCATTGAGGAGAGAAGCGCATCTCGGTAGAGATAGTTCAGTGGATTCCAGGAGGAAGACACCAGTTGGCTGATTTCGGTGTTGAGAGACACACCCTAGTCACCAGGAAGATCACACAGGTCTTCCATCATCCTTTAGCAGCAATTACTCAGTGTTCAACAGCAAGGGCGCATTCATCCAGAGGGAGGGCGCAACTTCTAGGAGGTTTAGAAATCGACTTGTCCCATCCAGGGAGAATTTCGAGATTTCCCTCCGACCCATTTGAGAGGAAGACAATGCGCATGTTTTGTCTGGTTCCTCGCTAGATTCCGACGAAGGAATCATCTGGGGCGCATTTTCCAGACTTGGGAGTGCGACACTTTTGGCGGATACATTCAGGGTTCCCGAGCGAGCATCAGGCCATATTCAGGGAAACCCTTCCGACCCATTTCCCAGTAGACCAAGGCAGTCATTTTGAGACACATCTCGTCCGATTTCGACGATGGAATCCCTAAGACGCATTTTGCTAGAGAAAGAGGGGCGCATTCCCCCAGGGAGATCCATCCGAGGTCCAAACCCACCAACAGAGGGGTCTGACAGTTACTAGTACTGAGGACTAGGGCAAGGCGCATCATTTGGGACAGTTTCCAAGCCATTCCGAGAGGTATAGCTCCTAGGGTGAACTTTCCAGACTTCTAGCAGTTACCATACGAGCTGCCATAGTTCCAGTGCATCCATTGATCCCGCAGTACTCACATATTCCGGGTATTATCTTTTGTTGTTTATTTGTATTCCGGCTAAAATCCTTTTGTCTTTTGATCTAGCCAAGTGTTATCATTTTATTCAGCCGCATTCGACCTTTTGTAATCCGTAGAGATATCATAATATAAACTTTGCAGTCCTTTGTCGCATTTATTATTTGTATGACCATTTATATGTTGTAAACGATTGATCCTACACACACATTAGCAACGTTTCCTAGACTAGCCAAGTCAGGAACATTACAGTGGTATCAGAGCCGGTTTTCCTGCCAGCCTAAGGGGAAAATCATATAAGGATGTAGATACATCATTACCAGCGAGTGGATTGACAGGAGCACAGATGGAGCCTACACCCATTAGATGCAGGGAGCGTTGCTATAGTTGCAAAGTTCCTTGGAAGCCAAATCACCAATGCAGGGGTAAAGGAAACGTGCACATTGTTGAGGTGCACTATGACAATGACGATGAAGAGATGCATGTGAATACAACCATAGATGCCTATTTAGAGCAGTCTGATAAGGCTAGTGACTCTTGTGCATCTGAGGGACAGTTGGATGGACAGGATGATAGCGCATATCCTTCAACTTCCCCATCGGGTAATGTTGAGGATTCAACACTTCAACATAGTGGTGACACTTGTGAGGATTCATATGTGTTGGCACTTAAACATGATGAGCTTAGGAGGTTGGACGACCTACCAGTGGGTGTAGACATGACTTCCAGGAAGTCATGTATGGAGAATGATGAGATTTCTATGATGAGTGAACCACATTTTTCATCTTCTTAGTCACCTATGCTAGCTACGACACATGAGAATATGAATGGCATTCTTGATATGATAGAGAAGCCTTGTGTGGGGATTGTACACAAAGGACACATGGATTTGCAAACCCAAGAGGAGAGGTATGGCTTGGAGTTAGTTGACCTTACACATACCTATCAGTATGAGGAGAGTGAGTCACCACTCTTGGAGTTTCCACTGATGAACCAAGTTGTGGAGACCGACAGCTTGTTGGGACACTTACTCCCAGGATCGATCTGCAGTGATGAGGATGCACTCCTTATTGGACGAGATGACCATAGCATGTGTTTGGGCACATCTGTATGGGATCCAGGCGCAGATGATATTAGTAGGGTGAGTGCACAAGAGGATACAGTTGCCCATACAAGATACGGTGCAATCCAGATAGGGGCTGCAGTTGGTGATGGCGTGCAGTGGCATACAGGAGGACTCAGTAGCACAGGGGGCAGTGGGCAGTTCAGTGCCTTATATTTTGAGGAGTGTGTTGTTAGGGATTCCATTGCTGACACTAGCAGTGAGAGGCATGAGGTAGCACCTCAGCAGGATTGTGACCAGGAGTCACGACACTTGGCAGGACAGTTGAGAGTCAGTGAGGGCATGATCATGGCAGCCACTAGATGCATTGATGATACACATGCATTGGTGGCAGGTTATTGTTGGAGGGCCTCGATGGCACATGATAGTTTGGATGGGGGACTTGTCATTGATGACTTCCATACACTCAGGGAGAGAGTGATTGTGATGAGGGCCGACTACCAGCAGTTGTTGATGGATAGGGATTACCTATTGGAGGTTGGCGAGATGTATCACAGGGCACTGAGGGAGCAGGAGGTTGAGGTGGACCGACTCACTCATGAGTTGGTGAGCACACGGAGATTCTTGGAAGGCACACAGAAAACCCTTCAGGAATCAGAGTCCAAATCAGAGGAGCTCCTTGAGGAAACTAGACAAAAATCCACTACACCTATTTCAGCAGAGAGTCAAATATATCCCTCAGCCACATTGCGAGAGGATGTTGGTGGTTGAGGGAGAAGCATGAGGAGTACCCAGGATCACTGATGAGTATGGAGAGATATGATCCAGAGATACATGAGGATATCCATAGGTCACAGGGACTACCCTTCACGAGGGGTGTTGAGACAGTTGGGCACACACGTACACATGGGGATTCCAGAGCTAGGGGCAGTTCTGAGGACACTTCCATTTATGTTCCAGGATTGGTTGACCTTCATGTAGAGGATGACCCCGTAATACACCCAGGATCCATGATGTTGCAGGTGTATACAAGAGATCACATGAGTATGCAGGGGCACACAGTGATAAGTGGTAGTTCACAAGGACATACAGAGGTGTACAGTGGGATTCAAGGGAACACATTGGATGGCAAGGAGGAGATGTACTCAGTAGAGCATGGAGATTCTTCTCCCTTGCAGCAGTATACAGATCTGGGAGATCACCTTCACCGTAGCAGCAGTTGCGTGAGTGATGATGGATGGAGAATGATTGACCCACAGTTGGTAGAGATACCTACTATTGTACCCGATGGTTGGTATTCAGTGATGAGTACAGGTGATTATTTACCATGGGTGTCGATGGACAAGCTTTTGGTTAAGACCTTTGGATTGACCAAAGCATATGCTACTTTCCAATCCTACAGTTGGTTGCAGATATTTATGATGGCCTTTCCCGGTACTTTCATCATTAATAGCAGCACAGGGGGAGCTAGACAGTGGCAGGAAGCATGGAGAGTTGGTAGGTCGATACCACCTAACAGGAGTGTCTTGATTGCATACATCAAGATAGGGGTGGATCATCAGGGGCAGACAGTTGAGGCCCTGGGCATGATGGAGAGTATACTAGGCCATAGGATAGAGGATATCTCAGAGGTTGATACATATTCAGACTCTAATTGGGATGAGAGTGGAGTGATTTCGACAGTTACAAGTAGGGCACATCAACAGTTAGTGGGGATTGGAAGTGATGAACATCCAAATTTGACATGGGATCCAGGAGTCCATTTGGTCAATAGTTTGTTTCATCTTATGAGGATCCAGGAGTGGAGGATCCAGAATGGATACTTTGATCAGACAGTCATGATCAGAGTAGAGAAGCATCAGCATGATGGTCCCTGTCAGAGACTAGCATGGGACCCTGGGATTACAGGGTTGGGCATTTCATCGACTGGTGGAGACGAGCGGACCTTTGCAGGGGGAAGTCACCTTGATTTTCCATTGAGTTTCAGTATTGGGGAGAGCACGTCACTGGTTGGTGATTCGTTGAGGTCTTGTAGTACCTCACTATGGCAGCAGCATGTTCAATCGGTGGGGGCCGTGTTGGGTTTGGTATGGTCTGGTAGGATAGACTCATTTCAGTTTGAGACCGTGTGTTATTTGCAGAAGACTCATGGTAGTGATATGTTACAAAATTATATCTCACGAGGCATTGCAGTTCACATTTTGATATGGGATCCAGGGATTGGAGTGCTTGGTAGTTCAGCGTTTGATGGAGTTGAGTTTCGAGTAGAGTGGTTCCTCGAGGAGTTGACTGAGATTCTTTGGCCATTGATCATTCTACTCATCAGGAGCATAAGGGTGTCATGTGTGGTGAGCACTTGGAGAGACCATATCTTGAGGGGAGTCTACCTTGTGTCACACAAGTGGATATGGGACCCCGGTATCATATGTAGTTGGATTCAGTTATTGCTTGAGGACAAGCAATCTTCCGACAAGGAGGACTGTAATGTCCCCATTTTGGGACATTATAACATTACAACATTTCAGAGTGTTATGCCTACCCGAGTAGCCAGATAGGGGTGACAGAGAGTTTGGAAGATATTGAGGGGTTTATTTGGGCCCGACTTGCATCGTTCATCATCGAGATCCATTCCGCACAGCTTGGCTTTGGTTTCGTTGCATTCCAACGATTTCCGTAATTTTGAGTTATTATGGGTCATATCTTAATTAAATTCACTAAGAAGGTCATAATGGGCATATTACTTGGAGAAACCTTTTAGTGTGATAGCTCATCAGAATCGAGAAGAAGAGCACTACAGGATAAGATGATGAGAAGTGACTTTCAATGGTCGGAGAAGCCATAAGGATGGATAAATCACTTTTTAGAGGTAAAATGGTTAATTAATTAATTAATTAAGTGATTTAATCAAGGAATAATAAAATAAAGTAAAAGTCACTTGGAGGGGAAAGGTCAACAATGAATTAGGGTTTCAGCAATGAATTAGGGTTTAGAAAAGCTATAAAAGAAGGGCCAACAACCTAATTCATCATTATGCAGATTATGACTTGTCATTGAGGAGAGAGGCGCATCTCGGGAGAAATAGTTCAGTGGATTCCAGGAGGAAGACACCAGTTGGTTGATTTCGGTGTTGAGAGACACACCCTAGTCATCGGGAAGATCACACAGGTCTTCCATCATTCTTCAGCAACAGTTATTCAGTGTTCAACAACAAGGGCACATTCATCCAGAGGGAGGGCGCAACTTCTGGGAGGTTTAGAGATCGACTTGTCCCATCTAGGGAGAATTCCGAGATTTCCCTCCGACCGATTTGAGAGGAAGGCAAGGTGCATCTTTTGCCTGGTTCCTCGCCAGATTCCGACAAAGGAATCATCTGGGGCGCATTTTCCAGACTTGGGAGTGTGACACTTTTGGCGGATACATTCAGGGTTCCCGAGCGAGCATCAGGCCATATTCAGGGAAACCCTTCCGACCCATTTCCCAGTAGACCAAGGCGGTCATTTTGAGACACATCTCGTCCGATTCCGACGATGGAATCCTTAGGACACATTTTGCCATAGCAAGAGGAGCGCATTCCCCCAGGGGGATCCATTCAGGGTCCAAACCCACCCGCAGAGGGGTTCGACAGTTACCAGTACTGAGGACTAGGGCAGGGCGCATCATTTGGGACAGTTTCCAGGCCATTCCGAGAGGTATAGCTCCCCGGGTGAACTTTCCAAACTTCCAGCAGTTACCGTACGAGCTGCCATAGTTCCAGCGCATCCATTGATCCCGCAATGCTCACATATTCCAGGTATTATCTTTTGTTGTTTATTTGTATTCCGGCTAAGATCCTTTTGTCTTTTGATCTAGCTAAGTGTTGTCATTTTATTCAGCCGCATTCGGCCTTTTGTAATCCGCAAAGATATCATAATATAAACATTGCAGCCCTTTGTCGCGTTTATTATTTGTATGACCATTTATATGCTATAAATGATTGGTCCTACACACACATTAGCAGCGTTTCCTAGACTAGCCAAGTCAGGAACATTACACTATGTGTCCACATGTTAAGCACTCTTCCTCCAAGATGGTGCGCCCTCTAACCAATGGCTCCTCAACTCAAGCATTCTTCCTCAAACTATGTGTAAGGTGGTTACATGCTCCTAGGGCCAAGCACCCAACCTCCAAGAGCTTAACACCCTCCTCCAAAGTGTCCACACATGCCAAGCACCCATCATCCTCAACACATGCGCCCTTATAGAAGATGCCAAATATGCCATATGTGGCAACCACCACATCAAGAAGTGTGCCTCCCTAGCACTAATCCCAAGGCAAGCATACACCCAATCTAGGCTCTCCAAATGTAAGTCAAAAATAAACAAAAGTGCTAGGAGTCCGCAAGCCCTTCACACATTCCATGAAGTGCTCTTCTAGCTAGGTGAAAACATTTTTGGAGCAACCAAAAGCTAACACTCCCTCTTTGAGAGGAAAGTTTTTTCTTCGACACCAATTAGTCTCTACAAGAGGATTGGCTCAAAACAAGCCCACAACCTCAACCATTGGGAAGGAGGCACGCCACCCCCTCTCAAGCTTTTTCCTCTAGGGGGGAGGCAGGAGTGTGTGCTCGTCACCTCTCCTTCGAAATCCATAGTGCCCTGGGCACTTGAAGATACTCAAAAAAACCTAGAGTTTAGACATTGGAACATTGGTTGTACAATGTTGTGATTAAGCCCCTAGTGAAAACAATTTCATACGATGCCCTAGTTGGCCTAGAAGATAGTGTTTATGATGATAATACGGATTTCATTGCTACCAATTCTCAGTGACAGTGGCATCATGGAATCTCAAAAGCTTAACAAACCCTTGCAGAAAAACCATTGTCCATAAGACTAGAACTTAGATGTGTTTTGTTTACAAGAAGTTAAAGTTACTTGTTTTTCTCTTAAGAATACTTTGAATGTCAATTGGTTGCACACTTTTGCCTTCTTAACATCCATGTTGAAGGGAGAAGGGTTATGGCAAACTATGATTGTCCCCCAATATGCTTCGGTTGTCATAGGGTGTTGGAAAAGGGATCAGCCATTGATCCTAGAAATATATGATTCATAGTTTGTACCATATTTAGAAGGATGAAATAGCATAGGCAGATACTAGAAATGATTTTCCTCTATGCTTCATATTTCCTAGTACTTTGCAACAAGTCTTCCACTAGTATAGGCAAAAAAAGATTCTTTCTTCCCACTTAAATTCATCAATAAGGTAGGTCTGCCAACGATATTTGATGGCAAATGGCCATTTTGCAATGAAGTATCATATTGGTAAGATATAGTGAAATACAAATGTTAAAATAGTTGGAAGAGTGCTTTAAAAATAGTATTGATCAAACTTATCTTGGTAGGATAGAGAAAGCAATAACTCTCTCTTCCAACCCAAGCCATGTTGCCTATATGTTAAAACCTTAGAAGACAAGCTACAGATTTAAGGATATATGGGACGCAGAGAGCAAGTAAGTGGGGTCATGCTTCTAAATCCCAACTTTCCTACAAGATCAGGAGGAGATGAGATAGCTCTAGAAGATAGCAAGGAGATATGCTCTTGTTATGTAGTGTGTGCTCATGTTATGCATTTACCTCCTTGGTTTAGTGGTATCCAAGCCTACCATGACCATGAAAATGCCTAGGGTATAGTAAGGTAATTTGAGCTAAAGGCCCCATATGGTGATGATACTCTCTTTTTTTGTATATGTGGTATTATTCATCCATTTCTTAAGCAAATCTTTGAGGACAAAGCTAACTAAGTGTTGTTTGACTTAGTGTTGTGATTGTTGTCCCAAGTTAGCATTGTTTTCAAAGCACAATTCAAATCAATGTCGGTTGACTTAACTCGCCATCTTCAAACTACTTACTAGTTGTCCGTACCATTCCTCTTTATAATTTGCACCACTTGGCAAATTGTTGAGTCAACATTGTCTGCCTTAGCATTGACGTGTTGGATGAGCATCATTTGACTTAGCGTTAAAGTGTTGAGTGAGCATTGTTTGACTTAGCATTGTCCCAAGTTAGTGTTTTTTCAAAGCACAATTCAAAACATCATTCTTTGACTTAACATCGAGGATACCTGAATCATGGGTATGGATCAAAATCAATAAAGGAATCAAGTACGAGGGTAACAACCATCCCAAATTTAGGAATCGAGGGTGTGGTATCCTATTTTTTTATAAAAGTAAATATTTATATGAAAAAAATTAGAAATTTTAGAAAAAATTTAGGAAATTCAAAATTCTTCCTCAAAAAGAAATTTTGGAAAAAATAGGAAATTAGGAAAATTCAACTACCACACGTTTTCAGCACAACCTTTGGAGCACTTGCATATCATCTTGCTAATGGAATATTGACATTGAGGAGGAACGTTGAAAGGGATGCTAATCATGGAATTATGGAAAAACATCTTGAACAACCATGTGATTATTAGGACAAGAACATGTCCATCTATCATGACCTTTGTTCTAAGCGCAAAGCCCCTCCCTGTAGTGATAGATGTTGACCTAGCATCATTTGAGACAATTCAAAAGAGACTTCAATCTACAATGAAATAGTAACAAAATGTTTTTTCACAGTTGTACTAAGAATTCAAAAATCCTCAAGTGAAGAATTTCAAGCTAAGGAAAGGTCAAAAGGTGATACTTACAATATTTATGCAAATAAACACAATAGTGGAAATTGATGAGTTATCCTTTAGCCTACAATTTGTGGGCAAACAATGTAGTTTCATGAGGTGTTCACTATGGATCAGTGAGATTCCAAATTTTTGTTGTGGATCAAAAATGGGATCACCACACTAGGGTGGCAAATTTGATAACATGATTTAATGCACCATCCTCCAATTGCGGACTTGTTGCCAGCACCACTTTTCTTTAGGATTTGTGCCACTTGGAAAAGAGTTGTCACTTGTGAGTCGCGCTCATCTAACACGCTCTACTTGTGAGGTCATGCCATATAAC
This sequence comes from Picea mariana, assembly GCA_032191745.1. Lineage (NCBI taxonomy): Eukaryota > Viridiplantae > Streptophyta > Pinopsida > Pinales > Pinaceae > Picea > Picea mariana. The sequence continues at coordinate 536,647 of JASDQU010100336.1, forward strand.
ATGTCACTACCACATTTACATTAGAGTCGCCCAAGTTTCCAAGCACCTTCTAACAGGATTTTCTCAATCAAGGTTGGCACATCTACCTGCATCTTCCCACCTCCCCATTTTTAATGTAAACACATTTGATCCAACCTGGAAGAGCTCCACCTATGAACATTGTAACCAAAGTTTGTATAAGTTATCAATTATTCCCTAATAGAAGAATATTGGGTGACAACTTAGTACTAGACTACTATATTTGTTTATCTCGTTATACAAGTTACTTACACGTCCCTAGACCTATTTGTTGTGTATGTGCATTTGAATCATTATTGTATTGTGAATGGCTTCTATTCTAGCATTGTTATTTCCATAAATATTAAATAATTAATGAGTTTCACTCAGTTTATCTTTCTTTAAGTTGAATGATGAATCTGACATAGTTTCTCAACATCTCCATACAAGTCTTCTCCTTAGCATATGGACGTTTGAGTGCACTAAACACCATTTCTCTTTTAATTGTCCAACTTTGCCAATCAACTCCCTACTGCTAAGGGTGACAATGTGTATAATCGGGTTAGAACCCAAAGTTTCCGATGACTTTATTGTGTCAGCATCGATAATTTTTTAAAACATTGGTTTTCTAAGACTTAGTCTATGCCTAGCAACCTCTACCTCTACAAGTATGCCTATGGTAATATCATTTGTTGTCTTTGGGTTCCAAGCCTACCCCAATTAGTGGTTTTGGTTAAGATTGGTGTTTGAATCTCTTTGGCTTATAAATCTCAATGTATTTATTAATCTAAGCTTGCCATATTACTAGGAATTCAAGGGTTTCCCTTTTGCAACCTCTACCTCTTCATTGTAAAATTAGCAATGTACTCTACAAGGTGCCTGTAAATATCTCTTAGTCATCTTTGGATTCCTAACCTACCCGAATGAGTGGTTTCTATTATGATATGGGATCGAATTTCTTTGGCTTCTAAAGCTTAGTGAATTTATTCTTCTAAGCTCATCATATTGGGTATATTGCTTTATTGGGAATCTAGGGGCTTGCATAAAATTAGCAATGTACTCTATTGCTCCAAAGATGATTAAGAAGCTATTTACAATAAAGAGACATCAAATAGCATTGCACACAGGGGAGCCCTATAATAGTTATCTCATTTACTAACCTTATGCAATATCACCTTCAATGTTATTCTAGATGTGGAAGGGAAAATTGAAATAGAGGTCATGTAACTCAAAAGATCAAGAGCTCGCAGTCCATGCGAATGTAACAACTCTGCAATGTCATTTAAAATCTAGTTTAGTGACCAATAAATGAAACATTGGAGATCTCACCGGGTAGTGATCCAATATAAACTAGCATAACTAGAAGTTAAAAAACTAAACACAAAATTCCACACCAAGAAAATTATTGAAACTTTTGTCAAGTCAAAGATCAGATTTGACTTGCCCGAATTCGGCACCAAGCCACGTAACCTTACAACTATGCATGTGTCATATTTAAAGCAATTTAATGCAATGCTAGGAAAATTCTATGACCAGTCTTCACAAAACTCGATGTCTCTACAATTTCAATCTCTCTCTCTAGGCCATAGTAGAAAAAATCGTCGATTAATCGGCAAAAATTGCGAATTTTTCACTGCCCCAATTTTTTGAAAACCAAAAATCGCAATTTTTTGAGGTTTGAAAAAATCAGTAAAAATCGAAAAAAATCGCCAGGTTTGCCTAGGCTGCGGGATAAAAAGCCCGATTCGGTTTTTTTTGGCTCATTGTGTTTTGCATTTTGTGTGGAGCAACAAGGGAATAGGTTTGTGGAGGCCATCAAGCATATTTATGTGCCTGTTGTTGAATTTAAAGCAGCTGCAAGAGCCATTCTCTGGGAGGATGGCAAAGACCCTAGTTGAGATCTAGGGCCCCCAGTGCACTCCTGGGGATTTGGTCTGGGAGCAAACAGTAAGAGCCATGGCAAAAGACCCTTGGAAGGGCCCCCAGTAGATGACTGGGGTTCTTGGTCTAGGACCAAGCAACAAAAGACCCTTGTAAGGGCCCCCAGTAGATGATTGGGGTTCTTGGTCTGGGACCAAGCAACAAAAGACCCTTGTAAGGGCCCCCAGTAGATGACTAGGTTTCTTGGTCTGGGACCAAGCAGTGAAGACCCTTGTGAGGGCCCCCAGTAAACACCCTTGTGAGGGCCCCCAGTAGACGACCGGGGTTCTTGGTCTGGGACCAAGTAGTAAAGACCCTTGTAAGGGCCTCTAGTAGATAATTGGGGTTCTTGGTCTGAGACCCAGCAGTAAAGACCCTTGAGAGGGCCCCCAGTATATGACTGGGGTTCTTGGTCTGGGACCAAGCAGTTAAAGTCCCTAGATATGTCTAGGGCCCCTGGACATGTTCTAGGGTACCCATGTCTGGGGCATGGGTTGATCCTTGGTCTTGTACCTTGGTGGATAAAACCCCAGAATTGCTCTGGGGCAACCTGGTGCCTGATCAAGTGTTTGTCGGTGTATGACCCTATTTGAAGGCGAGCATGACCACATGAGGGATGTATCCCATAATGCAGTGATGATAAAGTTGATTAGTTGCCTTGAGAAGTATATGGACATGTGTAAACCTCTCATAAACCCACCACCCTTGTTTTGGGCTTGAATTTGTTTGGGGGTTCTGTATTTTGTCTTAGGGGTTAATATAAGAAATATTAATTAATAATTTATAGATATATTTAGTTAATATTTATATTAATTAAATATATTATTTTTAATAATATTTCTTTTATCTTAAACCCTACCCAAAGATATAAATAAGAACCCCTCACCCTCTTCTCATACACTCATCTTGTCTTTTCATATTGGTGGATTGCTTCTTTATGGTCTGCGGCCTCCTTGGAAAATCTAGCGACCCCCTTGTAACAGTCAGCAGCCTCCTAATAACATCAACGGCCCTTGTGACAATGTGTGGCTCCCTTGAGAAAGCTTGCGGCCGCCTTTGTGGTAGTGAACAACCTCCTTGTGACAAGTTTCTTCCTCTTTATCTTGCTGCCAGGTGTTTGCATGAGTTATTTGTTGCTGTGTGGAAGATCAGGGTGCCCTTTTCTCTTGTGGAATGGTGTTATTGCTACTTACCCTGTTTGTCACCTACTAGCCTTCTCCTGTCATCAGCAAAACCCTCTTTGAAGGCTGTCATTCCCTGGATCTGTATTATTGAGGACCATAGCACCCTGGTAAGGTGGCAGAACCTTTACTTCAAGTAGTCGTCCCACCTCTCTGGCAGCCACTCTTGTGTGTGAGGGTTTGTAAGGTTTTTTAAGTATTCTAGGGTGAAGGTTTTGATCAGTCCTATACTTCTCTTGATGAGTGATCTGACCCTAGAGGAAGATCCATGACTCTAGACTTTATTCTAAGCATATTACCAGTGGCTCTTCATCCCTTGTGTGAGGCATGAACTTCTTCACTGATCAGAGGTAAGACGGCAAGAGGTAAGTTATTTTATGATTTGTTATTGTATAGATCTGTGGTTTTCTAATTCTAAAATTCATCCTAGTTTAGATCTAACACAGTCTTCTTTAGATCTGGTTGATTGATTAAGTTTTCTATTGCATAGATCAGTCATACATTGCTAGATCTATTATCATATTGCTTAGATCTTATATCTAATTGCTCAGATCTATTATCTATTGTTAGATCTGCTATCTACTTGCTTAGATCTGTTATCTAATGATAAAATGATTTATCTTGCTTACTAAGAAAAGTTTATGTCTGAATCTAATCATTGCTTATGAACAGAATTCTAGATCTGAGCATTGTGCACACTCATAAATAAATTTATGGTTTAAGCCTACTTGCGTTACACTTTCTAACTTGGTCTGATTTAACTATCTAGAATTCAACAGTCCAGTTCTAAAGTCTGACTTAGTTAAGACCTATGTTGTTCTATCTAACAAATTTTTAAAAGGACAGTATTTTTCTGCCCTACTTTCCTAATTCTAACATGGTTTCAGAGCTTAGGGCGTGAAAAGAGCTCAAGTGTGCAGACTTGAGCCTGCGTAGATCCTATTCTTAAAATTTGTTTTACAGATCAGAAGTAAGCAATGTCCTCCTTTGTGGATTTGAGAAAGGGAACAGGGTTTCCATAATGATACGCTACAAGGTTTATTGTCAACCTTCACTCTCATTAACAGTCTTTTAATCCTAGACCTGAAATCTCTTGGGAAAAGGTAATTGTTTAACGCTCAATTATGCTTTTGGAAAGGAATTTGATTTATTGTCATTTCCCTAAATTCTACAATTCAGAAAATGACTAGAACAGATTGAACATAAAAGAAAGTTCAATCTCTCTAAAGTTAATTAAGCATTGTTAGTCAAGGTCCAAGATGATACCTATCTCTACGTGCTAAGCATTGATCTTTCAAAAGAATTGGTGTAGAGACCTCGTCTAGCATGTATCCTAGCCAGCAGAAAGATACTCCTTGGAAATTGTTTCTGCACATCAACCTTTGTGTCACTAATAGACTTGGAAAGTTTTTGAGATTGTTATCGCTGCATTTAATTAGCAAGTGAGTTCTGAATGACTGTGGCAAGCTCTACTTGAGCCGAGAATTTTGACTCTTTAGTTTGGCCTCTGCTTTAACAAAGCCCTTTCACCACACCATGCTTCTATGACAAAGAAGATATCCATTTCACGTTTAATTTTGGACTGATTGTTGTGGAGAGGATAGTGAAAGACTATCTTGTTTATTGTCTTGTACACTTGTGAGTTGCAATTTTTGGGTGCCAAAGAAAACCTTTTGGATCTTTGGTGGAGTTGGGAGAGTTTCCTTGTTAGGAAAATCTGGAGGCTAGGGTACTTAATCTCTGGTGGATCTTTGTTCTTTTAAAGGAGGGGACTCCTAGTAAATCCTCTAGCTTACCCTTGATTTTTCAAGACTTTTCTCTTCTCTGTTTTTCTTTGAAAATTAAATGATAAACTCTTACCCTCTCTCACTACTGAGCTAGGCCGAATTAGTTAAAGGTCTGATACAGAATGCTTGGGAATGCAACCACCATCTTTGATAGGTTTAAAACTTTTATAATATTATTGCTACTAATGCTTGATAAGTGCTTAGCTTTCATTTAATAAGCTTTTGGTAAAATTACAATGGCTTTGACAGAATCACTGGAAATTAATAGGAAACTGTGTAACTTTAGTAAATAACAGCACCTTATGCATTTAATGGTCATCCATATGTTTTGTACTACAAAGAGTACACGAGCCTTAAAGTTAACCACAATACATTGAGTGGTGGAAATTTGGAAATGACTTTGGTATTTGGCTTTGAGAAAAAACATGTGGGGGCTGACTATTGTAAGAACATAATTTGTCAATGCAGTCTTTGGCCTCATTCTTTAAGACGTATTGTTTGCATATGGATGGATAATGTCTTATCCACAGGACAGTAGGATAACCACTTAAGGATATTGGAATTACTTGAACTAACAGATTTATATTAAACATCTGCATACACAGAAGAAGTCCTAGATAACTTAAGGCTATAAAGTTCAAGTATGTCTTAAGCCTAAGCAAGTTTCATGGATACTCCTTTTTACATTCATTCTTGTGACTACAAATGACAACAAGAGAGATTTGTTTACCTTCCTGTCATCTTTATGTATCCATGGAATACTGTCAGAATCTCATGTGTATTTTTGTTATATGACCAAGGAAGCTGTGATCTCAGCACATACTTATTTTGATGTAAGCTAGGTCTTTCTCCTTGGTTTGGAAACCTAGCAGTCTGTTGGTCTTTTATCTCTGATATGAAAGACAACATGTAACCTTGAGTTATTTCCTTGGTTAAAGAGTCCAGCAAATTATCTTGGTAGTTGGGGTATTTTTCTTCGTTTTGGGAACCCTATAGATATCTCTTTTAGAGAGTCCTTAGATTATAATTGAGTCATTATCCTTGGCACAGGAGTTCAAGAATTCTGACTCAGTTTTTCATATTAAACTTGGTACTGGCACCAAGAACATCTTGAAAAGATATGACACCAGAACAGAGTCAAAAGTTCTTATAGGCTCAAAGGGAGCTTCTTATAGGCTCAAAGGGAGCCAATTTGCATATGACAGAGAGGCAAACATTTTATGAGACTCAGAGGGAGTAGTCCCTGCATATGAGTTAGTCATTGACCTACAGCAGAATGGCAGCTTAGTAGAATCCAGGGATACTATCGGTTTCTTTTAAAATTTTCTATTAAAAGGAAACCAGCCTGGTGCCGGGAAATACTGAAGGAAGCAGAAAAGCATTCAACACCTAAGGGCACTTTCAAAGAAAGCAAGAAACCAGATAAGTACTCCGGCCTTATAGCTAAATTGAATCTTGTGATTGATTCAGAACCTTCCACATTTGAAGTGTGGGAAGATGCTATGATAGAAGAATATTGAATCAATTCTGAATAATGATGTATGGGCAATATTTCAAAGACCTCGTGACAAATCAGTTGTAACCTCCAATGGCTTTATAAGATAAAGCCTACAACAAATGATTGTATTGAGGTTAAATTTGTGTCTCGTGACTTCTCTCAAAAAGAAGGGATTATCTATGACAAGATCCTTACTTCCATCAGGATCTTTTGTCGCAGTCTTTGATTTGGAAACTTCATCTAATAGATGTTAAGTTTTTCCTTAACAGTGAAGTTAAGCAAGAAGCTATCCATGGGAAAGAATCCCGTAGATTATAACAAGTTCCAAGAGCTTGGTATAAAAGTATCGACAGTCTCTCTACAGAGTCTAGGCTTCACCATGAGTATTCTAGATACCAATATTTATATAAAGATTATACAAAATCATCCTGTTATCTTAGGATGATCTGTTCCTTACAGGAAAGAAAATCTTTGATAGCTCAGATTAAGAGGGAGCTCTTTAGCAAAAGTTGAATACTTGGGTCTGAGCTTAGAGGTGTGACAGAAACCGAGTGAGATGTTTATCTCACAATAGCAGATATGCAGTTGATGTATTTTTGGCATGATGAACTGTAAGTCCATGACCACACAAATAATCTCTAACCTAAAGAAACTACAAGATCAAGTTACTGGTTCAGAACCAGAAGACCCCACTGTATATCGGCAAATCATTGGGTCATTGGTCTTTGATGTATCTCGTACATACGAGAACAGACATCTGTTATGCGGTAAATGCTCTCAGCCAGTTCATGTGTGAACCAAAGCATATACATATGGTTGTTGTGAAGCATATTCTAAGATATGTTCGAGGAACTATATCTTATGGTCTCAGATACACTTCCAGTGGAGGTGAAATGCTCCATGGATTTACAGATTCAGATTGGATGGGCAGTACAGTGGATCGGATGAGCACTTCTGAATATTGCTTCAATTTGGGTTCAGCAATGATTTCCTGGTCCAACAGGAAACAGGGCTCCATAGCCCAAAGCACTGCAGAAGCAGAATACAATGTTGCAAGTGCTGCAAGCAAAGAAGCAGTGTGGCTTAGGAAGCTACTTTCAGACTTGTTCAGTTCAAAGCTTGAACCCACAGTCATTCACTGTGACAATCTGAGTTGTATAAAGCTTACCGAGAATCCAGTGTTTCACGACAGGTCAAAACACATTGAGATGAGATATAACTATGTCCGGGACATGGTATAGAAGAATGTTCTCAGCATTCAGTATGTTCCGACAGCAGAACAGACGGCAGACATTTTCTCCAAGCCACTGTCCCTGACAAAGTTTGTATACTTTCGTGACAAGCTTGGTGTAGCTGAGAATGCCTCTCTTGCTGAGAAGGAGTGTTGAATTTAAAGCAACTGCAAGAGCCATTCTCTAGGAGGATGGCAAAGACCCTAGTTGAGATCTAGGGCCCCCAGTGCACTCCTAGGGATTTGGTCTGGGACCAAACAGTCAGAGCCATGGCAAAAGACCCTTGTAAGGGCCCCCAGTAGATGACCGAGGTTCTTGGTCTGGGACCAAGTAGCAAAAGACCCTTGTAAGGGGCCCCCAGTAGATGATTGGGGTTCTTGGTCTGGGACCAAGTAGTGAAGACCCTTGTGAGGGCCCCCAGTAGATGATTGGGGTTCTTGGTCTGGGACCAAGCAGTAAAGACCCTTGTAAGGGCCTCCAGTAGATAACTGGGGTTCTTGGTCTGGGACCAAGCAGTAAAGACCCTTGAGAGGGCCCCCAGTATATGACTGGGGTTCTTGGTCTGGAACCAAGCAGTTAAAGTCCCTAGATATGTCGAGGGCCCCTGAACATGTTCCAGGGTACCCATGTCTGGGGCATGGGTTGATCCTTGGTCTTGTACCTTGGTGAATAAAACCCCAGAATTGTTCTGGGGCAACCTGGTCCTTGATCAGGTGTTTGTCGGTGTATGACCCTATTTGAAGGCGGGCATGACCACATGAGGGATGTATCCCATAATGCAGTGATGATAAAGTTGATTAGTTACCTTGAGAAGTATATGGACATGTGTAAACCTCTCCTAAACCCACCACCCTTGTTTTGGGCTTGAGTTTGTTTGGGGGTTCTGTATTTTGTCTTAGGGGTTAATATAAGAAATATTAATTAATAATTTATAAATATATTTAATTAATATTTATATTAATTAAATATATTATTTTTAATAATATTTATTTTATCTTAAACCCTACCCAAAGATATAAATAAGAACCCCTCCCCCTCTTCTCATACACTCATCTTGTCTTTTCATATTGGTGGATTGCTTCTTTATGGTCTGCGGCCTCCTTGGATAATCTAGCGGCCCCCTTGTAACAGTCAGCAGCCTCCTAATAACATCAGCGGCCCTTGTGACAGTGTGTGGCTCCCTTGAGAAAGCATGCGGCCTCCTTTGTGGTACTGAACAGCCTCCTTGTGACAGGTTTCTTCCTCTTTATCTTGCTGCCAATCAGCGGCCCTTGTGACAGTGTGTGGCTCCCTTGAGAAAGCATGCGGCCTCCTTTGTGGTACTGAACAGCCTCCTTGTGACAGGTTTCTTCCTCTTTATCTTGCTGCCAAGTGTTTGCTTGAGTTATTTGCTACTGTGTGGAAGATCAGGGTGTCGTTTTCTCTTGTGGAATGGTGTTATTGCTGCTTACCCTGTTTGTCACCTGCTAGCCTTCTCCTGTCATCAGCAAAACCCTCTTTGAAAGCTGCCATCCCCTGGATCTGTATTGTTGAGGACCGTAGCACCCTGGTAAGGTGGCAGAACCTTTACTTCAGGTAGTCGTCCCACCTTTCTGGCAGCCACTTGTGTGTGAGGGTTTGTAAGGTTTTTTAAGTATTCTAGGGTGAAGGTTTTGATCAGTCCTATACTTCTCTTGATGAGTGATCTGACCCTAGAGGCAGATCCATGACTCTAGACTTTATTCTAAGCATATTACCAGTGGCTCTTCATCCCTTGTGTGAGGCATGAACTTCTTCACTGATCAGAGGTAAGACAGCAAGAGGTAAGTTATTTTATGATTTGTTATTATATAGATCTGTGGTTTTCTAATTCTGAAATTCATCCTAGTTTAGATCTAACACAGTCTTCTTTAGATCTGGTTGATTGATTAAGTTTTCTATTGCATAGATCAGTCATACATTGCTAGATCTATTATCCTATTGCTTAGATCTGATATCTAATTGCTCAGATCTGTTATCTATTGTTAGATCTGCTATCTACTTGCTTAGATCTGTTATCTAATGATAAAATGATTTATCTTGCTTACTAAGAAAAGTTTATGTCTGAATCTAATCATTGCTTATGAACAGAATTCTAGATCTGATCATTGTGCACACTCAGAAATAAATTTATGGTTTAAGCCTACTTGCGTTACACTTTCTGACTTGGTCTGATTTAACTATCTAGAATTCAACAGTCCATTTCTAAAGTCTAACTTAGTTAAGACCTATGTTGTTCTATCTAACAGATTTTTAAAAGGACAGTATTTTTCTGCCCTACTTTCCTAATTCTAACACCTATGTGTTTATATGATGTTGTTGTTGCTTTATATATTGAAAAATGTTTAAAATTTTGAAAAAAAATGAATAAATTATGTATTTTTTAATGTTTGCCGACCCTTGCCGATTTTTTGTCGATGCTCAGTTTTTCTTCTATGCTCTAGGACATACACAATCACGAAATTATATTGTATGACTTCCTCTCTCTCCAATTGGTTTTTTTTTTCCTTTTTAACAAGATGCTTCCAAATATCCTTCTGCAACAAGTGAGCCCCTCCCCAATCTGCAATCGACAATGGACTGTAGCCAGCTTACATCATTCTCAAAAGATCCCTATGACTTCCTCTCTCTCCAATTGGTATTTTTTCCTTTTTAGCAAGATGCTTCCAAATATCCTTGTGCAGCAAGTGAGCCCCTCCCCAATATGCAATCGACAATGGACTGTAGCCAGCTTACATCATTCTCAAAAGATCCCTTTGGAAGCCACAGGTAGGGGGTGTATATTCGGCCAAATTCACCTAAGACTTAAATTGAAAATGGGTTGTATTCAGCTTACAATACTCTCGAAAGATCCCTTTTGCTAAGAAGCCACAGGTAGGGGGTGTATATTCGGCCAAATTCACCTAAGACTTAAATTGAAAATGGACTGTATTCAGCTTACAGTACTCTCTAAAGATCCCTTTTGCTAAGAAGCCACAGGTAGGGGATGTATATTTGGCCAAATTCCCCTACATCTGCAAAGGTAAAATAGCTCACAATCCTGTTTTGGGTATTTGAACCTTAGTGGGAAGTATCACCATCCCCGCTTAAAAGTCAAACCAAGACCCGTTGACCTCTAAAATTGAATTTCAATTGTTTTCACAATAATTTCAACCTCTCTCACTCATACAACCAAACTAAAAAACACTCTCATTAGTTATCTTCACATACCAAAAAGCAACATGCACATACTTCCTCTGCGCACCAAACTAAAAAATACTCTCATTAGTTATCTTCACATACCAATAAGCAACTTTCACATACTTCCTCTGCGCTTTTTAACAAGCAGCAGAGGAAAAAGGCACATAAACAAACTCTGCGAGAATCGAACCCGTGAACTCATTCGAGAAAACTAAAGAGCTAAGCCAAACAATGCAAAACCCTAAACAGCAATACGCATACGCATGGAACTCCGTGGGAATGCGGATGAAAAAATATTAAGTAAATTTAACAGGAAAAAAATGTCGCTAACTGACCTTCTTGACGGCAGCAGCAGTTGAACTCTTGACGGGCGCTCCGTCACCATTTTCCAACGATTCTTCGTCTTCATCGTCCTCTTCATCTTCTTCATCCTCGTCCTCGTCCTCTTCGTCTTCATCGTCATCGTCATCGGTCTCCTCTTCCTCGCTGTCATCGTCATCTTCATCTTCATCCTCATCTTCTTCTTCATCTTCATCTTCATCTTCATCTTCTTCATCATCGTCGTCTTCGTCGGAAAGGGCTTTTGACGCCCTTTTAAAAGAGGCATCGATCTTCTGATCTGCGAAGATTTCGGGATCGTGCACCAGGATGGCCGTCAACCCGTTAGGCAAATGAAGAATTCGATATTGACGCTTGTCGGTGGGGGCTTTGACGACTGTGTCAGTGGGGGCGACTGCCATTGTTAGTGAGGCTCCAAGGATCCCACCTTCCCGCTGTAAGGAAGAAGACGACGAAGAGAAGCAATGGAGTGACAATATGAATGAATAGACTCTTCGGTTACTTCTTTTGTACGCGCATCCAATTATAGCGCTCGACCTAAACATAATAGAATAAAATAGAATGTGTCATTTGCGTTCATATGGTTTTATTTACTGTCGCAACCCCATCTAACACTTTGGTGTGACATTCCATTTCAAGGTCGTCAAGCTAAAGGTTACATATTTTTTACGGGTCATATTCTATGGCTAAATTATTTGTGTAAATTTGGAGATGTATTCTCAAGCTTTATATAAGCAAGGTTGTGTGACAGCAAGGTTGTGTGACAGCGCAGTCCCTGTCAACAAGTCTAAAAAGAAAATTGTGGAAAATGGGGTCGAATTGTAAATGAAACGAAGTGTTTGGTGCAAAATATATATCAGGGAAATGTTCTGTGCAACATGTATATCACGGAAGATGGGGCAAAAGTAAATGACGGTTGGCAAGCAGAGCAGCATCTAATTTTTGAAAGTATATAGGAAACCTAATTTTTTTGAAAGTATAAAAGAAAGTAAAGAATTTTTTGACAGTGCAAGATTAAATTTGGAAATTTAAATACATTTTCCATATGGACTAGTGAAAAATAAAAATATATAATGACATAAAATTAATAGGAGATAAGAAATATAAAAATTTAAATGCATTTGTGAACATAGCATATAAATAAATGACGCTTGCATTGTTGAACGCCATTTATTTTAAAATATATAAAAAAAGAAATGTATGTAACATACAAAAGAGTAAATGCATTTGTCATACAGACTGTTGAAGGATAAGAATAAAAGTCTGACATATTAAAAAATAAATGCATTTGCTATACAGAGTGTTGAAAGATAAGAATTGAGTCTGTAACATATAAAAATTTAAATGCATTTTTATTTGAAATCTATCAAAAAATAAAAGTTTGTTACATACCACTGCAAATTTTGAAATATACAAAAAAATTAAACTCTGTTACATATAAATCGGAATTTCAATGCGTTTGTCATGTTCACTGGGATTGGGGCTCTCGTGGACAATTAAATAAATATGTACAAGAAACAAGATTGTGAAAAGAAGATGGAATGCAATAGCTGCAAAAGAAAATAAATGGAAAGGTATAAGTGTTTGTCTATACATATTTATTTAAGAAAGTGGAATAATTGGGTTGAGAAAAAAAGAAAATGCAATGAGTAAACTTACAGTGAGGGTACATATGAGGGCTTTTGTTATTTGATTGTGATTGCCATTTCATTGATGTTGGCGAGAACTGTGGTTTCAAAGATGTTCTCAACGGCTGCTGGAATGTTGGCAATTGCCTATTGTCTTTCGTTGGCGACCTGTTTCAATTGTCTTTCGAGCCATTCTTCAATGTAGCCTCTCATTGGGGCGACGTTGATCTCATTCTGTATTTTGATGTTGAAAAGATCGTTTTCTAGTTCCTGGAAGTTGATAGAAAGATTAGAGAGAGCCTAATGAATTTCCTCATTCTGTACTGCATATCTGACTAACCAGTCATGGATGTGAGCTTGATCAAATTGAAGGATGGTGTAAAACTTTTCCAGAGACAAGGTCTTCAACATAGCAACCTGTTTATCGAACTCTTGCTTGGTTAAGGGCAAGGAGTTTGCGATTAAGAGGGGGTCTTGGAAGTCGTTGGTTTTCCCGGCTAAGTCTATATTTGACAGCTTTGTGAATAAATTATCTTTCTTCGATATGGCTTGTTTACATGACTGAAAAATGAGATGCAAGTTCTTTACTTTTTCTTTCCAACATGCATTCAATTGCCTGATCCAGTTTTTGAATGGAAGATCTTCTTCTCTTCTTTTTGTTTCTATCATATTGTTGACAATCTTGCCAAAAAGGATGACCATTTTTAAAAAGAAATTTTCTTCATCTTTTAATTCGACTTGCAAAAGCTCGAGCAAGCTATGTGCCCTGGTTCCAAGGGAAGCGATGGTTTGTGATCTTTTCCATGCCTCGGTAACGTATTCCATTTTTTTTTTTATATTTTTCTCCACATATCCTTTACAGGATGCGAGCAGGGTGGAGGATGCTTTTGCATTGGGTGCAGGGGTGCCAGGCATGGCTATTGCCAAAGGATTGGCAAGCAATGGCATAGGAAAGAAAGTGTCTTCCAATTCCTTGACTCGGTCCTTCAGCCTAGCATTTTGGCTCTCGATGCGTCCAATGGAATCATGAAGTGCTTCTCCGGTCGCGGTGTGAAGTTGACAGATTTGGGAGGGCCGCATGTTGGCAACGTCAACCTCTGAACGAGATTTGTCTTTGATATTTTTAACATTTTTTTTCTCAAATATCAATTTTTTGTTCTGGCTATCAAAAACAGCGCTCTGGAACACGAAGGATTCATCTTCGTCAAAATTTTGGGTAACGAATATGTCCATTGGATGGCTATGGGGAATGGCGTATTCGGGTTGATCAAGCAAGGGGAACATGGCATCCAGATCAGTGTTAACTTCCATGTTCTCACTCTGAATTTCCGGCTCTTCCGCCTACCCCACATTTTTTTTTCTCTTCTTCTCTACTGGAAGCTTGTGAGAACTATCAATTTTAGAGTGAGGAGGGTCGTTATCTCCTCCTCTGTTTGAAGAACTCTGGGTTTCTTTGTTGTTGTGATGGGCCGTTGGAGCGATGCTCCGGGATGTCGTAATTTTTGGAGTGGTATTTGCGGATTGCACACTCTTGTCACTGGGGTCTTTCCCCTGTTACGTTTACAATTTAGTGCAACTTTGTACTGTCTCTACGTCGCCGACATTAGAGGTAGGACCGTCACTGTCTTTGTTTTTGGGCAGGTGTTCAAGTGTTTATTTACAAAACAATCGTCGAGGCCAAATGATTGTAAATGTTGTCTAAAAATATCATAGGGATTGAATCCTCTTATGTCTTTAGCATATATGAGGTTGGAGATGCTAAAATGTGCTGCGAAATCGTCAATTTTGTTGACGTTTTTCAACACGAACTCCCCTAGTTTCCAAGGCAGTGGAATGAAATTTGTTTTTTCTTCCCTTGGAACAGATGGAACCAGTAGTTGTATTGACGTGCTACTTCTGTAATAAAAATTATGTCTGTGATGTGACATGGAAGGAGAGTAGGTTGTTCCGTGGAGCCAAAAATTCTTATGACAGTGTAATTATCCAAATGTTGGAGTGTCCCCTTTTTGTCCAAAAAACTAGTTGCATGTTCAGATATGCGGGGAGCATCTTCTCCTAATAACAAAACTTTGAAAACGGACAGGAAGCCATTAAAAACCTCATAAAAACAGTGGGAAGCCTTGTGTTTCCACAAGGCCTGGTACCAGAACGTCACTGGGTGGAATTCGCAGTTGACATTCTTGGACAGAGACAGTTGCGAAAATCGGCAGGAATGTGCTATTGCAAAAACTAAATAGGATGACATATAAAATTTCTTTTTCCTTTTGTAGCTTGACAATTGGGAAGAGATTTCATAGGAAATTAACCTGCCCCAATCAAAAATGGCTTATCCGTTGACTATAAAATACAAAATATAACGAGCCATGCGGGAAACAATCTCTGTGGACTCATGTCCCGTTACTCTTGTAAACAGCCAGGCAATTTTGTGAAATGGATTTTTAAATGAACTAACCTGCATGTTCGTAATATCTTCAGGAACTAGATTCGGGTTTTCCAAAAAAGGGGCAAGAGGTCCAATCCGTTATTATGCTTTGCTAGGAACTGTTTGCAATCTTCTCCTTTGAACGTCAATGTTGGCTCGGGCAATTTCAACATCTGGCGGAACACCTAAGGCGAGAAAAAAACAGAAAAGCGGTCGTGCAATGGAATAATTCTTTTCTCTGCAATAAATTTATCCGCGCACCAAGAGACCAGGTCCTTATAGTCAAAAACCTCAGGGACATAGCCTGCATGAGCAATCCCGGAGGTCCAAATTACTTGGTTCTCTGCAGTAGAGGTTGAGTAATAAGAAAATGCCCTGGACCAGTGGAAGTTCTGGTTCTCACGTCCGAAGATGTTCACTGTATCTCCACATAACTGGTGTCGAGCTTATGCTATAGGTCTATGAGAAGGTTGCTTTGCTACAGATGATGGTTTAAATGAATAGTTAGAGCGAATAAAGTAACTTTATGCTAAATCTTGGTTAAATGCTTATGAATGGGAAAGCTCCTAGAGCCTTTCATTGATTAATGGCAATCTGTATTGGTGGTGCATGATGAACTGCTAGCAATAAAGTTTATTTATTGCATATTTAGAAATGCGAAGTTGGTGGGTACGATGAAGAGCAATTAAGGAATGGAGGTTTCGTGAACGTGCGAAGGCCACGCCATGTGAATGGGATTTCATGATTTTGAAATGAACACTTGGAAGGGATAATATAACCCCCCCCGCAAATTTTAGTTTAATGCGCATCAAATTTTGGTTTAATGCGCATGAATACGAGATGTCCTCGAGCCTTTTGCCCATCAATGACAATATATACGATTTCTGCATGATGCCCTGTTAGAATTAAATGCCAGTAATTCCATATTTAGAAACAAGATATGTATATATATATAAAATAAAATAAAAATAAAAAATAAAAAATAAAAACTTTTTATTTTGTTTTATTATAGAGAAGTGCGAAGGTGACGGAGAGCAAGGAAAGAATGGCAAGCTCTGAAAAGCGGTCAGATGGGATTCAAAAAAGGGTTATAGGAATACTCAGGACAACCGAGTGTTGCACGGTGAAATTTCATGTTTCGAAATTTTTGAGTGCAAAACGGAAGAGATCATGATGGGGCAGTTCCGCCACCGATTTGTATATTTGTGGAATTCCGGCAAAGTGGCTAAGTATGGAATAGGGAAATTGCTAATTGCATGCATAGCAATAAGATCTTATATATAATTATCGACTGTTAATTACAAAGGGGCGCGGGCACAGGAAACAACCACTACGAACTGAATATATCTTGAACCTCTCAAAGCGACGATTCCCCAAAGAAATTTGAACAAATGGCGAAGTATGGAAAGCGGGTTGACATGCTTCAAAATGGGGTGACAATTGTTCCAGTAAATATGTGAGGACCCGACGGTTAAATTGTATTTCTCGAAACTTTTTAATGCAAAAATGTGCACCATGGAAAAGGGCATGATAGGTGGATTGTAATACGGAAAAGGGTGTGATCTAAAAACAATTGCAAATTTGTATATCTATCAATTTGTATATAGCGGAGCTACGTATGTTGTTTGGAGGTCAAGGAAAAGTAGAAGTGCAATGATGATCGGACCACCGCGCAAGTCCGCCTGTCAATTTGTATATGGCGGAACTATGGGTGCCAGTTGTGGGACAGGGAACAATAGAGGGTCAATTTAAAGAAAGGGGAAGCAGTCATTGTAAAGTCGTGAATCCGCGAAGCTGCGGAGCAATGCATTCTCGGGAAAATAAACGATTAAGTAACCAGGAAGAGAAACTAGAGGGAATAAAAGAGTGGGAAAATAGAAAGGCAAAAGGCAGTTTTCGTAAGCGCGAATTGGTTTCAAAGAAGCCCCATTGTTGCAAAACCATTATCTACTAATTGTCAACAAATGTGTTGTTCAAGACTACATTTGATTGCAACGTGTGTGTGCAACTATGTTCTTGATACATTATTCCATGACTGTAACATATCAATTAAGCTACTAAACTTGCTTTTGTACTAATTGCCAGCAAATGCTTTATTGAAAATTAGATTTTATTGGAACGTGTGGGTGTAACTGTGTTCTTGATACATTCTTTCATCAGTGCAACATATTAACTCAAGTATTAAACTTTTTGCATTATGGGTTGTTAGCATTAAAACTTAATAATTGTATGTCTAGAAATAAGAATAACGATTTTGCTGTAGCATTGTACATTGGTATTAGTAAACACAAGATCAAAGAAGAACGAGAGCACCGAAGCATGGCAATTAGAACATTCATTAAACCCAGAAAAGAGGCAGCAACGAAGAGTCCAAGGCAAAAAAAAAATAATAGCAAATCCATTTTAAAAAATAAGAAAAACAAGGAGTATTGCACATTTATGCTTAGAAATTCGACCTAGTTCTTCGGGCCAAAACATTGAAGGTATCCGCGACAAACACAGGCACGGGTTCCGCAATGTGCAAGATCCTTGGAGTTTTCTCCTCGATAAATCATCCTCTGCTGAAATTGATATTTTTCAGAAGCTTTCCCTGAGAAAGAAAACGAAAAACAGCCTGCACGTGCAATTCCAGAGGCCCAAATTAGTACATTTTGGGCAGAAGGAGATGATTAGTAGGAAAATGCGTTGCAGCAGCGAGAGTTTTGGACCT
This sequence comes from Picea mariana, assembly GCA_032191745.1. Taxonomy (NCBI): domain Eukaryota; kingdom Viridiplantae; phylum Streptophyta; class Pinopsida; order Pinales; family Pinaceae; genus Picea; species Picea mariana. The sequence goes on from JASDQU010100336.1 coordinate 554,559, forward strand.
GATGCCCGAAAATGTTAAACAATATTTTTTTGGCTTGAAATATATCTCTGGGAGCATCAACATATCATTGCTTTACAGTTAAACTCTTCCGCCCAGAGCGGATTAATTTGGAACTCTGGAATTCCTACTTTCGCAGTGCAAAGTGGTTGTTGCTTTCACCGCTGATTTCTTTTTTGAAACTCCATTTGGTGTTGTCATGACTGCGATCACGGAGTCAGGAAGGTCTGTACGTTATGGTTGATTTCAATTTCGGCCCAGGAGTGGGAATATTCTCTGCATTGCCATCATCCATTGTTGTATCATCGTCGATCAGATCATCTTCTTCTGGCTCGGAATTCATGGCATCAACTTCTGCGACAGCCATGACTGCAACTGGGCAGGTTCTCTGAGCAACCAGGGTTGCCATGGAATTTTTTGGCTTGAAATATATCTCTCGATGTACCAAGGGTCCATCTCCTATTTTGCTCCTGGGTGGAGGGAGATGAATAGTAAGAATATGCCCTGGAATAGTGGAACCTCTGGCCATTATGCCCCAATGTGTTTACTGTGTGTGGAGAGAACTTCTGGCATAAGTTATTAAGAATTTTCGTTTGCTCGAGACGATGTTTGAAATGAAAATTGGGGAGGGATAATATAACCCTCCGCAAATTATGGTTTAATGCGTATCAATGGAATATCTCCTCGAGCCTTTCGCTGATCAATGACAATTTCCAGGGTTCATACAAAATGACCTGTGACCATCACAGTTCACTAATTGCATAATTAGAAAAAAAGTGCGAAGGTGGCGGTGACGGCGAAAAGAGATTTAAGAATCGCAAATTTGTTAAAAGCACCCACCCGTCGATGCACAAAAAAAAAAGATCGCGTCGCCTTTGAACTGAATACTTGGAAAGGATGACATGCTTGTGCGAAAATCCAAGTTTAATTCGTACTAATGACAAATCTTCTCCGGATTTCCAAACATTAATGACAATTTTAACAGTTGTTGCAGGATGGCTACTAGCATTAAAGATTAATTATTGCATATCTGGAAACAAGTACGAAGGCAACAACGATGGCGAAAACAATTCCAATAAATACCAAAGTATGGAAAGCGGTCGGGCGGGTTACAAAAGAAAAAGGGCAGAAGATATACGCAGGAGACATGAAGGGCCGATGGTTCTCGTCCTGGCGGGTGGGTTCTCAACCTGACTGGCTGAAAATTGAGCCTCTATTGTTCTGTGTCCTACAAATAGTACCTACACTTCCGCAATATACAAATTGACAAGCGGACTTGCGTGTTGGTTGGTTCGACATTGCACTTTTTTTTTGTCCTTAAGCGATTCTGTATTAATTCCATATTTAGCCACTTTTTTAGATCGGTGGTTGTCGGGATGCCAGGCAAAAAATTGGGCATCTAATGTTCCACGCTCTACAAATAGCATTGACAATTCCACAATATACAAATTCAGAAGCTAACTTATGGTAAATTATTACTGTTAAATATTTATATTGCAAAATTTAATTAGACGACAAAGTTTGTACAATGTGGTCGGCTGAGTGATACAATAGTATTTTGACAAACGAGCAATACATAGTAAACATGTACTTGTATAAAGTATGGACATGAGATTTTATAGAACATATGTGAATCCCTCATTCCATATTTGGGCACTTCTTTTTTTCGCGCGTTCGCGGCCTGATGGGATGAAAATCAAATATCAATTGTTCGGTGTTCTACAAATAACACCTACAATTCCATGATATACAAATTGAAAGCGAGACTTGCGGAGATGAGTTTCTATATAAACTATAGACATGAGATTTTATAGAGCATATGCGGATCCCTCATTCCATACTTAGGCACTTTTTTTATTGTGGGTTCGCGACTTGACAGGCTAAAAAAAGAGTCTCTATTGTTCTGTGTCCTACAAATAACACCTAGATTTCCACGATATACAAATTGACAGGAGGACCTACGGGCTGCTCGGTTGAACATTGCATTTGTATTGTTCTAGAACATATGTGGATCCTTCATTCAATACTTAGGAAGTTTTTGGATCGTGGGTTCGCGGCCTGGTGGACCGAAAATAGAGTCTTTATTGTTCCCTCTCCTACAAATAGCACACAAACTTTCGCGATATACAAATTGACATGCAGACTTGTGGACATAGTCTCTATATAAAGTATGGAATGAGATTTTATACAGCATATGCAGATCCCTTGTTCCATACTTAGGCAGTTTTTGGATCGCGGGTTCGCAGCCTAGCAGGCTGAAAATAGAGTCTCTATTGTTCTGTCTCCTACAAATAGCACCCACACTTCCATGATATACAAATTGACAGGTGGACTCGGGCTGGTTGGCTGAACATTACACTTTTATTGTCCCGTAGCAATCCCGTATGAATTTCATAATTAACAACTTTTTTTGATCGGGGGTTTTGGGGCTGGCGGGCTGAAAATTGGGGCTCTATTGTTCCGCATTGTACAACTACATTGTTCTAAAAGATATGTGAATCCCTCATTCCATACTTGGCCACTTCTTGGATCGTGGGTTCGCGACTCAGCGAGCTGAAAATTAAGTATCTATTGTTTCGTGTCCTACAAAGAGCACCTAGACTTCCGTGATATACAAATTGACACGCGGACTTGTGGACATAGTCTCTATGTAAAGTATGGAATGAGATTTTATATAGCATATGCGGATCTTTCATTCCATACTTGGGTCGTTTTTGGATCGCAGGTTGGCGAGACGAAAATAGAGTCTCTATTGTTCGCTCTCCTACAAATACCAGCTAGACTTCCGCGATATACAAATTGACACGCAGACTTATGGACATAGTCTCTATATAAAGTATGGGATGAGATTTTATACATCATATGCAGATCCCTCATTCCATACTTAGGTAGTTTTTGGATCGCGGGTTCGCAACCTGGCGGGCCAAAAATAGAGTCTATTGTTCCCTCTCCTACAAATAGCATCCAGACTTCCGTGATATACAAATTGACAGGTGGACTCGAGTTGCTTGGCTAAACATTGCACTTTTATTGTCCCATAGCAATTCCGTATGAATTTCATATTTAGCGATATTTTTTTATCGGGGGTTGTGGGGCTGGCGGGCTGAAAATTGGGGCTCTATTGTTCGGTGTTGTACAAACACATTGTTCTAGAACATATGCAGATCCCTTATTCCATACTTGGGCATTTTTTCGATCGCAAGTTCGCAACCTAGCGAGTTGAAAATTAAGTATCTATTGTTCAGTGTCCTACAAATAGCACCTAGACTTCCAAGATATACAAATTGACACGCGGACTTGTGGACATAGTCTCTATATCAAGTATGGAATGAGATTTTATACAGCATATGTGGATCCTTCATTCAATACTTAGGCAATTTTTGGATTGCGGGTTCGCGGCCTGGCGGGCCGAAAATAGAGTCTATATTGTTCCCTATCCTACAAATAGCACCTAGACTTCCGCGATATACAAATTGACACGTTGACTTGTGGACATAGGCTATATAAAGCATGGAATGAGATTTTATACAGCATATGCAAATCCCTCATTACATACATAGACAATTTTTGGATCGCGGGTTCACGGCCTGAATGGCCGAAAATACAGTCTCTATTGTTCTGTCTGCTACAAATAGCATCCAGACTTCCGCAATATACAAATTGACAGGTGGACTCGGGCTGGTTGGCTAAACATTGCACTTTTATTGTCCCATAGCGATCCCATATGAATTTCATATTTAGCGATTTCTTTTGATTGGGGGCTTTGGGGCTGGCGGGCTGAAAATTGGGGCTCTATTGTTCGACGCTATACAAACACATTGTTCTAGAACATATGTGGATCCCTCATTCCATACTTGGGCACTTTTTTTATGGAGGCTTCGTGACCTGGCGGGCTGAAAATTAAGTATCTATTGTTTCATTTCCTACAAACAACACCTAGACTTCCGCGATATACAAATTGATACGCGGACTTGTGGACATAGTCTCTATATAAAGTATGGAATGATATTTTATACAACATATGCGGATCCCTGATTCCATACTTGGGCAATTTTTGGATCATGGGTTGGCAGACTAACGGGCCGAAAATAGATTCTCTATTGTTCTGTCTCCTACAAATAGCACCCAGACTTCCGCGATATATAAATTGACGGGTGGACTCGGGCTGGTTGCCTGAACATTGCACTTTTATTGTCTCGTAGTGATCCCGTATGAATTTCATATTTAGCGAATTTTTTTGATCGGGTCTCTGGGGCCCGCAGGCTGAAAATTGGGCCTCTATTGTTCCGCGCTGTACAAACACCACCCACAACTCTGCAATATACAAATTGACAAACGGACCTGTGGGCTGCTTGGCTCAACATTGCAGTTTCATTGTTCCTTGTCCTTCAAATACCACTTGGAGTTCCATGATATACAGATTGACAAATGGACTTGAGGGCTGGCAGGTTCAACTTTGCCATTGTTTACAGATGCTAATCCCTATCAACTATCTAACATATCTAAAAACATTATTTTCAATACTAAATTATTAATAATAAATTTTGATATTGTAGAATTTAATTAGACGAGAAAGTTTGTACAATCTGGTCGGGTGGCTGATATAAAAGTTTTCCAACAAACGAGCAATACATAGTAAACATGTACTTTTAGAAAGTATGGACAAGATATTTTATAGAGCATATGCGGATCCCTCGTTCCATACTTGGGCACTTTTTGGATCGCGGGTTCTCGGCCTGGCGGGCTGAAATTTGAGCCTCTTTTGTTCTGTGTCCTGCAAATATCACCCAAACTTTCGCGATATACAAATTGACAGGTGGACTTGCAGACTCCACATCTGGGGAGTTCAATATTGCAATTGTTTAGCGATGCTTATCCTATCTAACTTTATTTAAAAACATGATTTTCAAGTACAAAAATATTAATATTAACTATTGTTATTGTAAAAGTGAATTACATTAAATTATTAAAGGATGTTAAATGGCTTATTTTTTTAAAAATGAAGGAAACAAAAGAATTTTTTTTTAAGATTCTATCACCGTAAGCATAAGAAGGACCAATATGAATTTTAAGGCCCTCTTCTTCATATGATAGCACAATTGCACTCCGCACAGTATGTATTCGTTGATTTCAAATTATTCTAAGATATTAATTTTACCAAGTTCATCGAATAAGCAAAAATGCCAAAACAACGACCAATTTGAATTTTAACAGACTCTTGTTGGTATGATAGGACAGTTGCACTTCGCACAATATATACTCATTGATTTCAAATTATTTCAAAACAATAATTCGATCAAGTTAATCGATCAAGGAAATCTGCTAAAGCAAGTAACATAGTACATTAGCATCACAACGACATAGGAATTATCAGGCGGATCTGCGTGCCAGCTGGCTAAAAGGAATCAATTATATTGTTCTGTGTCCTCCAAAGAGCAGATGGAGTTCCACGGTATACAAATTGACATACAAAGCAGATAACCAAGAACCAACCATACTTTAAACATCCCGCAAGCAAGTTCCCAAAAGGTTCCATAGAGCAGAACCCATTGACCTTTGCACAAAACAATTTGATATACAAAGAAAAGACGTCGCTACATTTGTTTTCTCTTGAAATGAACTTTCATATGGATGTTGAACAAATATTAGAGAGAGACATGAGGTATTTTCATTTCCTCCCAAAGTGTGATATAATTTTTTTCCCCTTCTTCAGTCGATATGCAAAATTGCATTGTCCTCATTTAAGGTGAATTTGCTCTGTATTTGAAGTTGCTGCAACATGTAGACACTGCTTGCCTTTTTCTGTAGATACGTTTCATACGACAACTCTGCCAACTCAGGAAGCACATTTTGTAACAAAGGCTGCCTAACCATACAGTGCACGGTTGTTTTGCCCACGGTTCGGATAACACCATTGACACAATGTCCATAAATATATGGACTTTTTCACTGCATCGTAGACAATCAATCGTATCATCACTTATCAAAGCGGAGGCAGAAGCAGGAGAATGGCATTTTGCACATACAGGCTCAAAGGGGGTCGAGTACACATTGGTTGCAACTAAAATACCTTCAACCTAGGAACACGAGCAAAGGGATTAATACATTGAACAATATAATACACAATTGCACCCCCCCCCCTCGCCTTTAAAAAAAAAGAAAAAAATTAAACAAGTGCAGAAATTTATTGAAGGCTATTTCTATAAGCAAAGTGAGGATGATTTTGTGAATGTATACGCACAACAATTGTAGAGCTAGCTAGTTTCTCCAGATCCTTTACTATATCTGCTCGCAACTCTGTTACAAACGTTGTCTAGGTTGTCCGAACGATCCTTTCTCTAGCATCCTTCTTCTTTGTTATATTTTTGAACAACATAAGTGGAATCTTCCCTCTATGCAATTGTTGTTCCATTGACGAAAACAAATCTGAATACGTATCGAACAACTGCAGCTGCAACATGGAACAATGCAAGATTTGTGTAACTTATCTGGCATACATGCAGATGCGAAAGTAAAGAACAAAACTGAATATGAAAAGCGATACCATTGCCTTGTCATTGTTTGAATCTCCATCCTTTATATGGAGAATGTGTTGCGACCCAAATTTTCTTGCCAGTGTCACAGGAGCCCCAATCGTTCCGATTGGGTAAATATCAGTGCTCTGCGCAAGCTGGCTAATAGTCAAGTCTGAGAGGAAGTGATATTCTGAACAAATAGCAGGAATTTTTTCCACAATTCTTGCTTTGTTGAGCGAAATAATTCGATCGCAATCACCACGGTCATATACTGTTTTGGGCAATATATTAAAATTTGTAATGGATATTCCATTACGCGACAATATCTTTTTTGCATGTTTCTGGACAAGTTGTGGAGGAACAGTCAGTGTCACTGCCATCATGGTGTCCTTGTCTGTCATATCAGCACGCATAATGGATCTACTTTTGTTTTCCTTCTCCAAGTAGGTGGTATAGACAACCATTATGTCCCCGACGAACACCTGTCCAGTTTGGCGACTATTCAAGCCCTCTATTGACAGTACTTTGGATGTCACAACTCTAGACCTGATGACATTTTTTGAACAGGAAAACTAAAGTGAATGGTACTGTGCTAGAAGTACACGCATAGTTTTGATGAATTATGGAGCCCAGTTTCGCAACCGCACCTCTTAGTTTGCGGAACATGCAGCACGTTCGGCGTCTCGCTTGTACTTGTTGATACTTCTTATGAGCTTCAAACCATGTATTGCAGATGGCATCAACATATCTGCCATGCCATAGATCAATGTATAGCCCAGGAAATTTGTTTAGTAAACATAGTAACAACATAGCGTATGCATCTTTACCTTTGGCCTTGTGGGTCTGTCGCTGTCTGAGATGTCTGACTGCTCATGGTCATGTCACTAGTCCAACTTTTTCTGATACAAGCATGTGTAGATGAACATCGGGACTAAATAAATATATGCATTGTATATTGTCCATCAGAAGGACCAAATAACTATAAAATTGTATGCATCTTGATTTTTTAACTGGAGAAATGTTTAACAATAAATAGGGCGCGACCGCAGGCCACCATGTCCAATCTGTATATCGCGGACCCCTGGAACGCGAAAGTGGGTAACTATGGAATAAGGTAGAAGCAGGAACACATATGCCAGTCCGTTAGTCTGCCAACCGGCGCACGGAGGAATTTTCAGAAACCACACAAAGCAGATGAATTAGAAATCAAAAGGGATAATAAAAGATGGAAAAACTAGAAACTGGGAGCACAGAAAGGCCCATTATTGTGAAAGTCTAATACTATATGCTTCTACCCGATTTGTATATTTAATTTACCAACACACTTGGTATACCTTTTAGAAGATTGTACCACAGAACCCTCTGCTCTTGCACAGAAAAATTCATTTCCCTGTCCAAGCAACCTGTTTTTTCCAAGGCAGCAACGCCGAAGATGCAATCGACACGAAGACAAGTTAGTATGAAAACAGACACCTAAAAGAAAAAGAAACAGCTCTATTTACCTGCCAAAGAGTCCTTCGTTCTGTCCAACTATTCTGTTTGTTTAAATGCAACAATGCAGCACAAACACAATGAACATGAACTAGTTTAGTATGCAGGAACGTATGTAACCAAGATAAGTTACCATGTAGGAAGGAACGCAACTAGCTTAAGACATATATAGGCCATAAATGAAATACAAAACAATGTAATATGAAACAACAGTAGAAGCATGCACCTTTCTATATCCTCTTCGGCCGATGCACTCAACACTCCCTCCTTTTCTCCAGCTAATCTGTTTGTTTCAATGTGGAAACCCACAAAATTTAATGAACATCAATGGAAGTTGGTATTCACCGGAGAATAAACAATATGTACATACAACAAAACTGACTAAATGAAGAGTCTACAAAGGCAGAAACATGAACCTTTCCACTTCTCTATCCATGGTTGTAAACGTGTAGATTTTTTTTCCCTAACCAAAATATATTACAAGGCACAAAATATCACGCAATTGCATGGCCACAGCTAAATGATTTATGCTTTTCCCTGGCAATTTATCTAGACATGCCCTTTAACCATGCTCTTTGTCCTCTACACAGACTGTTGTGCCCACAATACAAGTTCTAAGTTTTCCATGGCAAACTACCCAGACATGCTTCCAGACATGAAAATATAATCTTGCAGAATCTTTGTTGCACATATCATATCTCAAGCACAACACAAATTGTATCGTGCGCACACCAGTCTATGTAGAGGAGAAAGAACATGTCATGTCATATCCGCACATCTGACCATACATGGTTTATAAATGTAGCCTGCATATATATGTGTTATTCCAAAAAAAACAACGAATATTGTAACTTTACATGTAATCCTCGAACAATCTTGCATGCAACTATTTTCTTTCATGGCAGGACTTGAGCACCAGGAAAATCTCACAGAATAACAGATATCGGCCTCGACAGACATGGAAAATAACACAACTGCATATCGACTGGTGGGTGCAGGGGATGAACACTGTAAAGCGCCCCCCCAAAAAATAATAATCCAAAACAAAAGCTCAAACCACCGCTGCTACACCCCAACCCTGCAAGGCCGAATCAAACAAAAGAAACTAGCAAGGACCAAACCAGCGAGAAAGCACAAAGAGGTTGAACTGCACCCCCAGGGCCTCAAAGCACAAACCCCGGCCAAATAAACAAAACCAGCAACCCATGAACTAGCAAGAACCTCCGAGCCAGTGAACAACATATGTATCTCCAACGATCACAAAACTGCAGCCCAAGCAGAAAAGGAATACAAACATTCTTACTTGAAAACTGTAAACACTGAACAACAAACAAGGAATACAAAATGAAACTATGGCATCCAAACTTACTCTGAAATGATGAAATGCAGAAGCACAGGTCGAATCGCGAGTGAAACAACAACAAGCAGCAACTGAGAAACCAGTGAAGAAGAACCACTCACCGAACCAGTAAACAATGTATGTAGCTTCAACGATTACGAGGATGAAACATACAATGGAAACAACCGACACACCAGCGAAAAAAGAAGCACTCACCGAACCAGTAAACAATGTATGTGGCCTCAATGGCAGAACAAGGATGAAACATACAATGGCTATTGAAGACTGTGCAAATTCACTGCAACTGTTTAGAAAATTTCGAGGAAAAATGTACTCTGAAAACTGTATTTACATAAACATTTAAGACTCTCAGGTTGTCTAAGGACCTCACGATATGCAAACATTTAAGCTGTCAGGGGTGTTGGAGGACGTCGCGTCATGTAAACATTTACGCTGTCAAGCGTATTAAGGCATCTCGGAATAATTGTCAATACATTTCAAGAAATATACATCCGCCAAAGACACGATAAACATTGGAATTATTAATCACTACAAATCTTGGATATCAAAACATTTCAATTTGCTTAGTACATATCAAAACTTACAGATATATTCGGGTAGCAGAAAATGCTAATACAAACATTCGAACTACTGCTAGCATTAATCGACCTTCAAGCAATATACATGAAAAATATATGATTAAAACATACTCTCTACAAGAAAAAGTTTGGATATGTTTCCATATAGCACATTGGGAATAGCAAAGTCGGCAATAAGACCTCCAATCTCTTATCCAATCAGATCAGTACATATATGTTACTTTTTATTATATAAAAATATATGCTTTTAATTCCATAGCTCCAACAATAGGTATTGTGCAAATATTTCCGGTCAAAGGACAAACTAATATGTAGTCAATGCATTATCGATTGCTATAGTCCCTCTATGCCTACGACAGGGACTAAAAATAGATAAAAGAGACAAATTTCTATTAAAGTATCAAAAGACAAATAAAAATAGATTTTTTAATCAAAATGTCCACAACATTATAAATTTATATGGGATATGACTTGTAAATTGAATCTTTAAAAGTAATAAATTAATTATATATATATATATATATATATATATAACTATGACTAATTACTTTAAATGATAAAAACAATAAAAATAAGAAGAAAATTGTGATTGCTAGTGTTTAATTACAATACAAAAATACTACTAGCATACCCCCGAAGCGGGGAAAGGGTACGTCGAAGTAAATGTGAGTGGTTATATTGCCCAAAGAGAGGAGGTGTCCCCTTTTGGATGGTCCATTAATAATCCAGATGATCCATGAATAACCCATATAGTTCCATGTGTTTCTTATTCATCTGTATGTGGATGTTAGTCATGCTTTTAGTTCCAATCAAAAGGAAGTTTCAATTCGTTTGTTAATGGATATTCGGTGGGAGGACTTGATGGAGAGGTGGTCATATTGTAACATCAACTTGAAGGAACATTATTCTCCATTGCTTTCTTCAACTCCAAGAAGTAATCTAAGTGTAGCTCACGACTTTGTTCACCTCGCTTGGTTATCCTTTTTTCATTTTTTATGAAAACTTGATACCATATGTATAATATATGTATCTTCCTATTGTAACAGAGGACAAAACGACTAGACTAGATTCCAACAAATAATTAATGAGAGGATTATCATTTAACCCCTTTTGATTTTTGGATGCCTGGCTAGTCCCAAGATCCACCATATTGACCCCTATTTCTCTGTTGGAAACTGTTCCATGTTCCTATCATGGCAACGTCTAAAACCCTTAGATTGCAAACAAATGTTGCATTAAAACCTTAAGAAAACTAAACTTGAAGAAAACACAAAGATATGAAAATGAATAGGAGAAGAAAAGGATGAATTATGAGTCTTTGATTGACTCATGGAATCAACCTGATGTAGTTAAGCCATGCTTGCTGCAAACAAAATACATTCATTGATGTTGTAGGTTGTTGTTGATAAAGGCATGGGCACTAGACCCCTTTGAAACTCTGTTTGCACACTGCACTTAAACATTGTTCCAGCCAACAAGTAGTCGGCCATCCCTCTTGCAACTACAATGGAATGGTATCTTCTTG
>JASDQU010100336.1:566302-578104 GCA_032191745.1 Picea mariana
GACGATGACAAGTGGCCAGTGGATGACAAGTTGCGCCAAGGCATTATCTAAATGTAGAATATAAAGATTTTTTTGTTTGGGAAAAAAAGTTGTCTTATATTATTTATATTAGCTCAAATAAAAAAGAAATGGTTTTCATCCTCAACTTCTTTTATATTACAAGTTTTTTTTTAAATTGTTTTTAACTATGTTGCATGAGTTTCCAAAACGTGGGAACGTGGATACAAGTGTTCGGAACCACCCTAAAGTTGAAAAAATATAAAATATATTTTAGATTACAATGATACTTTTGATTACAATGTATAGAGATATTGATACATTTTAAATCTTATTTCAATAAAATTGAAAGTCAATGGAGGACAATGTTTCTTCTATTGCAACAACTACAATATTGAAATTATTAATTTAATTTGTGCTAATAATTATTTAAATATATTTAACACAATACCGAAACTTTAGTTTCCATAAACATTCCATTAAAAAATGAGAAACAAAATTGAAAATACATATATACAATTTTAACATCTTTTTAAAATGAAACTTTACATATATAAACTTCAAACATCTTTGTAAATTTGAAGCATTATTCTTTTTTTATTGGAAAAAGTAGTACTCTTCTAATATGAAAATATAATAAAAGTCAATGATATGGTTGGTTGATATCAACTACAAAGTGGAGCAAATGCTTGTCATGGATAGGTTTGATTTATTTGACTTTCATGTTTAGTTTGGGTTTAAAGGGAAACATACATGCATTAAAAGTTTTTCATATCCACAACTATAAAGTGAGAATTATTAAGTTATTTTACTTAATTAATTTTTGAAATTATATTTACTTATAGTTTAGTCTTAGTTTTATAGTGATATTTTGAACAAATATAATGAAAATATTTGTAATGAATTATGTATTTGTAACAAGGCTGCGTGGCAGCGCAGTCCCTGCCAACGAGATTAGAAAACAAATTGTGGAAAATGCGGTTGAATTGTAAATGAAACGAAGTGTTCGGTGGAAAATGTATATCACGGAAATGTTGTATGCAACATGTATATAACGGAAGATGGAGCAAAAGTAAATGACGGTTGGCAGGCAGAGCACCATCTATTTTTTGAAAGTATATAGCAAACCTTTTTTTTTTTTAAAGTATATAGCAAAGTAAAAAATTTGTTGACAGTGCAAGAATAAATTTGGAAATTTAAAAGCATTTTCCATATGGACTGGTGAAAGATAAAAATATATGATGACATAAAATTAATAGGAGATAAGAAATATAAAATTTAAATGCATTTGTGAACATGTGGTATAAGTAAATGACGCTTGCATTGTTGAGCACCATTTATTTCGAAATATGTAAAAAAGAAAAGTCTGTAACATATAAAAGAGTAAATGCATTTTCCATACAAACTGGTGAAGGATAAGAATAAAAGTCTGTAACATATTAAAAATTAAATGCATTTGTCATAGAGAGTGGTGAAAGATAAGAATAGAGTCTGTAACATATAAAAATTTAAATGCATTTTTATTTGAAATCTGTCAAAAAATAAAAGTTTGTTACATAGTACTGAAAATTTTGAAATATACAAAAAAATTAAAGTCTATTACATATAAACCAGAATTTCAATGCGTTTGTCATGTAGACTGGGATTGGGGCCCCTGCGAACCATTAGAGAAATATGTACAAGAAACAGGATTGTGGAAAGAAGATAGAGTGCAATAGCTGCAAAAGAAAATAAATGGAAATGTATAAGTGTTTGCCTATACATCTGTATTTAAGAAACTGAAATAACTAGGTTGATAAACAAAGAAGGATGCGATGAGTAAACTTACAGTGAGGGTACATATGAGCCCTTTGGCTATTTTCTTGCGGCTGACGTTTCATTGATGTCGCCGACGACTGTGGTTTCAAGGATGTCCTCCACGGCTGCTGGAATGTTGGCAACTGCCTGTTGCCTTTCGTCAGCAGTTTGTTTCAATTGCTTTTCGAACCATTCTTCAATGTAGCCTCTCATTGGGGCGATGTTGATCTCATTCCAGATTTTTATGTTGAAAAGATCGTTTTCTAATTCCCGGAAGTCGATAGAAAGATTAGAGAGAGCCTGATGAATTTCCTCATTCTGTACTGCATATTTGACTAGCCAGTTGTGGACGTGAGCTTGATCAAATTGAAGGATGCTGTAAAACTTTTCCAGAGACAAGGTCTTAAACATAACAACCTATTTATTGAACTCTTCCCTGGTTAAGGGCAAGGAGTTTGTGATTAAGTGAGGGTCTCAGAAGTCGTTGGTTTTCTCGACTAAGTCTATATTTGACAGCTTTGTGAATAATTTATCTTTCTTCGATATGGCTTGTTCACTTGACTAAACAATGAGATGCAGGTTCTTTACTTTTTCTTTCCAACATGCATTCAATTGGCTGATCCAGTTTTTGGATGGAAGATATTCTTCTCTTCTTTTTGTTTCTGTCATATTGTTGACAATCTTGCCAAAAGGGATGACCGTTTTTAAAAATAAATTTTCTTCATCTTTTAATTCGGCCCGCAAAATCTCGAGCAAGCTATGTGCCCTGGTTCCAAGGGAACTGATGGTTTGTGATCTTTTCCATGCCTCAGTAACCAGTTCCATTCTTTTTTTGATATTGTTCTCCACATATCCTTTACAGGATGCGAGCAAGGTGGATGATGCTTTTACATTGGGTGCAGGGGTGCCAGGCATGGCTATTGCCAAAGGATCGACAAGAAATGGCATAGGAATGAAAGCGTCTTCCAATTCCTTGACTCGATCCTTCAGTCTGGCATTCTCGGTCTCAATGCCTCCAATGGAATTATGAAGTGCTTCTCCGGTCGCGATGTGAAGTTGACAGATTTGGGACGGCCGCATGTTGGCAACGTCAACCTCTGAACGAGATTTGTCTTTCATATTTTTAACATTTTTTTTTTCAATTATCAATTTTTTGTTCCGGCTATCAAAAACAGCGCTCTAGAACACGAAGGATTCATCTTCGTCAAAATTTTGGGTAACAGATATGTTCATTGGATGGCTATGGTGGATGGTGTCTTCGGGCTGATTAAGGAAGTGGATCATGGTATCCAGATCAGTGTCAAGTTCCATGTTTTCACTCTGAATTTCTGACTCTTCCGCCTGCCCCACATTTTTTTTTCTCTTCTTTTCGACTGGAAGCTTGTGAGAACTATCAATTTTAGAGTGAGGAGGGTCGTTATCTCCTCCTCTGTTTGAAGAACTCTGGGTTTCTTTGTTGCTGTGATGGGTCGTTAGAGAGATGCTCTGGGATGTCGTACTTTTTGGAGTGGTATTTGCGGATTGAACACTCTTGTCACTGGGGCCTTTCCTCTGTTGCGTGTACAATTTAGTGCAGCTTTGCACTGTCTCTACATCGTCGACATCAGAGGCAGGACCGTTGTCGCCACTGTCTCTGTTTTTGGGCAGGTGTTTATTTATAAAACAATCGTCGAGGCCAAGTGTTTGTAAATGTTGTCTAAAAATATCATAGGGGTCGAATCCTCTTATGTATTCATCATATCTTAGGTTGGAGATGCTAGAATGTGCTGCAAAATCGTCAATTTTGTTGACGTTTTTCAACACAAACTCCCCTATTTTCCAAGGCAGAGGAATGAACTGTTTTTTTTTTCTTTCTTTGGAATAGATGGAACTAGTAGCCGTATTGACGTGCTACTTTTGCAACAAACATTCTGTCCATAATGTGACATGGAAGGAGAAAAGGTTGTTCCGTGGAGCAAAAAAATCTTATGACAGTGTAATTATCCAAATGTTCGAGTGCCCCCTTCCTGTCCAAAAAACTAGTTTCCTGTTCAGATATGCGGGGAGCATCTTCTCCTAACAACAAAACTTTGAAAATAGACAGGAAGCCATTAAAAACCTCATAAAAAAGGTGGGAAGCCTTGTGCTTCCACAAGGCCTGGTACCAGAAGGTTACTAGGTGGAATTTGCAGTTGACATTCTTGGACAGAGATAGTTGCGGAAACCGACAGGAATGTGCTATTGCAAAAGCTAAATAGGATGGCATATACAATTTCTTTTACCTTTTGTAGCTTGACAATTGGGAAGATATTTCATGGGAAATTAACCTACCCCAATAAAAAATGGCTTGTTCGTTGACTGTGAAATACAAAATATAAAGAGCCATGTGGGAAATAGTAGTTGTGGACTCCTATCTCGTTATTCTTGTAAACAACCAGGCAATTTCGCGAAATGGATTTCTAAATGAACTAACCTGCATGCTTGTAATATCTTCAGGAACCAGATTCGGGTTTTCCAAAACAAGGGGCAAGAGGTCCAATCCATTATTATGCTTTGGTAGGAACTGTTTGCAATCTTCTCCTTTGAACTTCAATGTTAGCTCTGGTAATTTCAGCATCTGGCGGAATACCTGAGGTGACAAAGAAACAGAAGAGCAGTCGTGCAGTGGAATAATTCTTTTCTCTGCAATAAATTTATTGGCGCACCAAGAGACCAGGTCCTTATAGTCAAAAACCTCAGGGACACAGCCTGCATGAGAAATCCCGAAGGTCCAAATTACTTGGTTCTCTGTGGCAGAGGTTGAGTAATAAGAAAATGCCCTGGACCAGTGGAAGTTCTGGTCCTCGCGCCCGAAGATGTTCACTGTATCTCCATAGAACTGTTGTCGAGATGATGCCATAGGTTTATGAGAAGGTTTCTTTGCTGCAGGGGATGATTTAAATGAACAGTTAGAGCTGATAATGTAACTTTTCGCTAAATCTTAGTTAAATGGTTATGAATGGGAAAGCTCCTTGAGCCTTTCGCTAATTAATGACAATCTGTATTGGTGGTGCATGATGAACTGTTAGCAGTAAAGTTTATTTATTGCATATTTAGAAATGCGAAGGTGGTGGATACGGCGAAAAGAAATTAAAGAATGGAGGTTTCATGAACGTGCGAAGGCCACGTCGTGTGAACGAGATTTCATGATTTTGAAATGAAAACTCGAAAGGGATAATATAATCCCCCCACAAATTTTGGTTTAATGCGCATCAATACGAGATGTCCTCGAGCCTTTCACCCATCAATGACAATCTATACGGTTTCTACATGATGACTTGTTACAATTAAATGTCAGTAATTCCATATTTAGAAACAAAATATGTATATATATATTTATATATATATATATATATATATATATATATATATATATATAACTTTTTATTTTCTTTTATTATAGACAAGTGCGAAGGTGACGGAGACGACGGAGAGCAAGGAAAGAACGGAAAGCTTTGAAAAGCGGTCGGACAGGATTCAAAAAAGGGTTATGGGGATAGTAAGGACAACCGAGTGTTGCACTGTCAAATTTCATGTTTCGAAATTTTTGAGTGCAAAATGTGTAAAATGAAAGAGATCATGATGGGCAGTTCAACGACCGGTTTGTATATTTGCGGAATTCCGACAAAGTGGCTAAGTATGGAATAGAAAAATTGCTAATTGCATGCGTAGCAATAAGATATTATATATAATTGCCAACTACTAATAGAAAAGGGGTGCGGGCACAGGAAACAACAACTATGAACTGAATATTTCTTCAACCCGCCAAACCGATGATCCGCCAAAGAAATTTGAACAAATGGCGAAGTATGGAAAGCAGACAGACGGGCTTCAAAATGGGGTGACAATAGTTCCACTAAATATGTGAGGACCCGACGGTTAAATTGTATTTCTCGAAAGTTTTCAGTGCAAAAATGTGCACCACGGAAGAGGGCATGATAGGTGGACCGCAATATGGAAGAGGGTATGATCTAAGAACGGTTGCAAGTTTGTATATCGCGGAAGTGATGGTACTATTCGCAAGCCATGGAACAACAGAAGTCCAATGTAGAGATCGCCTAGTGGGAATTCACGGTTGGATAAGTTTCTGGGTATGGAATGGGGAAACATTCGGTCGATGTTGCAATAAAAGAGCACGAGTGCAGTTGTGAACCCGCAAGACCGCCCACACGCTCAGCCATACATTTTTGAAAGAATGAATAAGTGACAAAAAAGATAAAGTTTAGGAAAAAGAGAAATGGATATTTGGCCAAGTATAGAAGATGGAAAAACAAGAACCAATATATTCACATCTGTAACAGATATCCCATTTTCGTGGCAAGATATATACTTGGAAAGAATTGCGAAGTTGGTGGAAACAGAAAACAACGACCAGGAACACGATCTGCGAGTTTACTTGGTTCTTGTTTGTATGCTTCGTCTGTCCATTTGTATATCGACGAACTCTGAGCCATTCTATTAGCGAGGCAGCTGACAAGTCTGGCTAAGGCAATCTTGAGCCCCCCAGCCCTGGAGTCTGTCTGTCAATTTGTATATCGCGGAGCTCCAAATGTTGTTTGGAGGTCACGAAAAAGTAGAAGTGCAATGTTGACCCGACCAGCGCTCAAGTCCGCCTATAAATTTGTATATCGCGGACCTCTGGCTGCTAGTTGTGGGACAGGGAACAATAGAGAGTCAATTTAAAAAAAGGGGAAGCGGTGGATGGAAACACATGAATCCGCGAAGTTGTAGAACAAGGCATTTTCAGGAAAAAAATGATTAAGTAACCAGGAAGAGAAACTAGAGGGAATAAAAGAGTGGGAAAATAGAAAGGCAAAAGGCAGTTTTCGTAAGCGCGAATTGGTTTCAAAGAAGCCCCATTGTTGCAAAACCATGATGTTCTACTAATTGTCAGCAAATGCGTTGTTGAAGATTATATTTTATTGCAACATGTGTGTAACTATGTTCTTGATACATTCTTCCATGATTGTAACATATTAACTTAACTACTAAACTTCATTTTCTACTAATTGCCCGCAAATGCTTTGTTGAAGATTAGATTTTATTGGAACGTGTGGGTGTCACTGTGTTCTTGATACATTCTTCCATGAGTGCAACATATTAACTCAAGTATTAAACTTCTTGTATTATGGGCTATAAGCATTAAAACTTAATAATTGCATGTCTAGAAACAAGAATAACGATTTTGCTGCAACATTGTACATTAGTATTGCTATGTTCTATCTGCATTACGAATATAATTGAACGTTGGTTTGAAACTGTGTAATCCATTTTTTGTTTGCATAAAAAGCTAGTGGATTCACATAGTACATTGGCATATAATTGTTATATGTTCCATCTTAGAAAAGATAAGCTAAGTAAACACAATATCGAAGAAGTACGAGAGCACTGAACCATGCCAATTAGAACATGCGTTAAACCCAGAAAAGAGGCAGCAACGAAGAGTCGAAGGCAAATATTTTTTAACAGCAAATCCATTTAAAAAAATAAGAAAAACACCGAGTATTGTACATCTATCCTTAGAAATTAGACCCAATTCTTCAGGCCAAAACATTGAAGGTATCTACCAGAAACACAGGCACAGGATCCGTAGTATGCAAGATCCTTGCAATTTTCTCCTCGATGAATCATCCTGTGCTGAAATTGATATTTTTCACAAGCTTCCCCTGAGGAAGAAGACAAAAATGGTTGTAGGGCAAGTGGAATATCCCTTAACTGAAACCGCCTCTGCATAGTCCAAAAACATTCAGTAGCACAACTTGCACATGCAATTCCAGAGGCCCAAATTAGTCCATTCTAGGCAGAAGGAGATGACTAGTAGGAAAATGCCTTGCAACAACGAGAGTTTTGGACCTGATTCCCGAAGATGTTAATCAATAATTTTCTGGCTTGAAATATATCTCTGAG
Organism: Picea mariana; assembly: GCA_032191745.1. Lineage (NCBI taxonomy): Eukaryota > Viridiplantae > Streptophyta > Pinopsida > Pinales > Pinaceae > Picea > Picea mariana. The sequence continues at coordinate 574,022 of JASDQU010100336.1, forward strand.
AGCATCAACATATCATTGCTTTACAATGAAACTCTTCTGCCCAGAACGGACTAATTTGGAACTCTGGAATTCCTACTTTCGTGCTGCAAAGTCATTGTTGCGTTCACTGTCGGTTTCTTTTCTGAAACTCCTTTTGGTGTTTTCATGACCGCCATCACCGAGCTGGGAAGTTCCGTTCGTTATGGTTGATTTCAATTTGGGCGCATGAGTGGGAAGATTCTCTGCATTGCCATCATCCATTATCGTATCATTGTCCATCAGATCATCTTCTGCTGGCTTGAAATTCATGACATCAACTTCTGCGACAACCATGAATGCAACTGGGCAGGTTCTCTGAGTAGGCAGGGTTGTCGTGGAATTTTTTGGCTTGAAATATATCTCTCGGTGTACCAAGGGACCATCTCCTTTTTTGCTCCTGGGCGGAGGGAGATGAATAGTAAGAATATTCCTTGGAATAGTGGAACCTCTGGCCATTATGCCCCAATGTGTTTACTGTGTGTGGAGAAAACTGCTGCCAGAAGTTATTAAGAATTTCCTTTTGCTCGAGACGGTGTTTGAAATGAAAATCGGGGAGGGATAATATAACCGTCCGCAAATTATGGTTTAATGTGTATCAATGGAATATCTCCTTGAGCCTTTCGCTGATCAATGACAATTTCCAGGGTTCGTGCAGAATGATCTGTCACCATCATAGCTCACTAATTTCACAATTAGAAAAAAGTGCGAAGGTGGCGGTGACGGCGAAAAGAGATTAAGAATTAGAAATTTCTTAAAAGCACCAACCCATCGGCGCATAAAAAAAAGATTGCATCGCCTTTGAAATGGATACTTGGAAAGGATAACATCCTTGTGCACAAATCTTAGTTTAATTCGTAGTAATGACAAATCTTGTTCCGATTTATGAACATTAATGACAATCTTAACGGTTCCTGTGGGATGGCTACTAGCATTAAAGCTTAATTATTGCATATCTGGAAATAAGTACGAAGGCATCGGTGATGGCGAAACCAATTCCAAGAAATACCAAAGTATGGAAAGTGGTCGGGCGGGTTACAAAAGAAAAACTGTAGAAGATATACCCAGGAGACGTGAAGGGCCAATGGTCATATTGCGTCTCAGTGACAGATATCAGTCGTCAATTTGTATGTCATGGAATTTGTAAATTGAGAAGCGAACCTGCGAGCTGGCTGGCTCAACATTGCACTTTCATTGTTCCGTGTCCTCCAAATAGCACTCGGAGTTCCGCGATATACAGATTGACAAATGGAATCGAGGGCTGGCGGGTTCAAGATTGCCATTGTTTACGGATGACAATCCCTATCAACTATCTAATTGATATTCATATTGCAGAATTTTATTAGACGAGAAAGTTTGTACAATCTGGTCGGGCGACTTATTTAAAAGTTTTGTGACAAACGAACAATACATAGTAAACATGTAATTTCATAAAGTATGGACATGAGATTTTTTAGATCATATGCGGATCCCTCATTCCATACTTAGGCACTTTTTCGATTGCGGGTTCTCGGCCTGGCGGGCTGAAAATTGAGCCTCTATTGTTTCGTGTCCTACAAATAGCACCTGCACTTCTGCGATATACAAATTGACAGGTGGACTTGTGGGTTGGTTGGTTCAACGTTGCACTTTTATTGTCCCATAGCAATTCCATATTAATTCCATATTTATCCACTTTTTTGGATCGAGGGCTCTCGGGATGGCGGGAAAAAATTGGGCATTTATTGTTCCGTGCTCTACAAATAGCACCCACAATTCCGTGATATACAAATTCACAAGCGGACCTGCGGTAGATTATTACTGTTAAATATTGATATTGCAGAATTTAATAAGACGAGAAAGTTTGTACAATCTGGTCGGTCAAGTGATATAAAAGTATTCTAACAAATGAGAAATACATAGTAAACATGTACTTTTATAAAGTATGGACATGATATTTTATAGAACATATGTGAATTCCTCATTCCATACTTGGGCACTTTTTGGATTGCAGGTTCGCGGCTTGGTGGGCTGAAAATTGAGTATCTATTGTTTCGTGTCCTACAAATAACACCTACACTTCCGCGATTTACAAATTGACAGGCAGACTTGCGGAGATTAGTCTCGATATAAAGTATGGACATGAGATTTTATAGAGCATATGTGGTTCCCTCATTCCATACTTAGGCACTTTTTGGATCACGGGTTCGCGGCCTAGTGGGTTGAAAATAGAGTCTCTATTGTTCCGTGTCCTATAAATAGCACCCAGACATCCGCGATATACAAATTGACAGGAGGACCTATGGGCTGCTTGGCTGAACATTGCATTTTTATTGTTCTAGAACATATGCGGATCCCTCATTCCATACTTGGGCACTTTTTGCATCACGTGTTCGCAGCCTGGCAGGCTGAAAATTGAGTATCTATTGTTCCATGTCCTACAAATAGCACCTAGACTTCCGCGATATATAAATTGACAGACGCACTGGTGGACATGAGTCTCTATATAAATTATGGGCATGAGATTTTATAGAGCATATGCGGATCCCTTATTCCATACTTAGACACTTTTTGGATCACGGGTTCACGGCCTGGCGGGCTGAAAATATCGTCTTTATTGTTCCGTGTCCTACAAATAGCACCTAGACTTCCGCGATATACAAATTGACAGAAGGACTTGCAGGCTGATTCTCTAAACATTGCATTTTTATTGTTCACACACTATATATTCATTGATTTCAAATTATTTCAGAACAATAATTTGACTAAGTTCATCGATCAAGGAAATATGCTAAAGCAAGCCACATAATACATTTGCGTCACATCGCCATAGAAATTATTAGGCGGATCTGTGGGCCAGCTGGCTAAAAAGTTCAATTATATTGTTCCGTGTCCTCCAAAGAGTAGTTGGAGTTCCACAATATACAAATTAGCAGACAAAGCAGATAACCAAGAACCAACCATACTTTAAAAAGGCCACAAGCAAGTTCCTAGAAGGTTCCACAGAGCAGAACCCATCGACCTTTGCACCAAACAATTTGATATACAAAGAAAAGACGTCGCCGCATTCATTTTCTCTTGCATATGGTATATTTTCCCAGTTGAAAATAACTGGGGCCATGTGATATATGGGGATTACAGAGATATGGGCGAAGTCCAACGAACATTCATCTGGATGTTGAACAAATATTACAGAGACACATGAGGTATTTTCGTTTCCTGCCAAAGTTTGATATATATATATTTTTTCCCCTTCTTCAGTCGATATGCAAAATTACATTGTCCTCATTTAAGGTGAATTTGCTGTGTATCCAAAGCTGCCGCAACATGTACACAATGCTTTCTTTTTTCTGTAGATACGTATCATACGACAAGTCTTCCAACTCAGGAAGCACATTTTGTAACAGAAGCTACCTAACCATACAATGCACAATTGTGTTTCCCACGGTTCAGATAACAACATTGAAGCAATGCCCATATATATATGGACATTTTTCACCGCATCGCAGACAATCAATTGTATCATCACTTATCAAAGCAGAGGCAGAAGCAACGGAGTTGCATTTTGCACATACAGGCTCAAAGGGGGCCGAGCACACATTGGCTGCAACTAAAAGACCTTCAACTTGGGAACGTGAGCAAAGGTATTAATACATTGAACAATATAATACACAACTACACCCCCCCCCCNTAAACAGGCGCAAAATTTGTTGAAGGCTATTTCTATAAGCAAAGTGAGGATGATTTTGTGGATGTATACACACAACAATTGTAGAGCTAGCTAGTTTCTTCAGATCCTCTACTATATCTGCTCGCAACTCTGTTACAAACGTTGCCTGGGTTGTCCGAAAGATCCTTTCTCTAGCATCCCTCTTCTTTGTTATATTTTTGAACAACATAAGTGGAATCCGCACTGTAGAGACCAGGATTTCATTAAACTACCAGAAAAAAAATAAAATAGAACAGTAAATTTGAAATTTACTAAATTTTTATTTAATCTAGCATATTCGCTCCCATTTTTCAATAAATAAATTAACAATTTACATAACCATTTGCATAACAAGCTAAATTTACATAACAAATTGCATG
>JASDQU010100336.1:578376-606707 GCA_032191745.1 Picea mariana
CAAACATTAAAAGAAGACATGGGAATATTGCAGCTCTTAGTTGAATTGAATATTGCATATCTCTGTTGAATTAGTTGTAAAACTGAGATTCAACTATAACAAAAGAAGACACCTAGGCTAATCACTAACTAAATCTCCTATCTTTTTTCCTATTATTACAAGATTTTGGTCCAAGTTCGGCAATTTAAATGACAATAATATGAAAACTACAATTAAATTCATTAAAAACTACAATCTAAGTATAATTTATGACTTTGAATCAACTCAGATTGTCAAAATCCCAAGACAACTAATTAATCAAATGGACTGCTAATTAATCAAATGGGAGGATTTTTTTACTTCACAACTGTTGGAAATAAAATAAAGCAGTTTTCGCATTGTTATGCATTACTTTCCTCATGTTTAGGATAGATTTCACAACATTAATTGATATTTCAATCAACTTTTATTAGCACCAATCTAACGATATACGGTGGATAATTTTCTTCAAGAGTGGTTTCACATTTGGATTAAAAGAAATTAACAAAATCAGAGATGAATGACAATCCTCTCAATGGCATGCCAACGTTTAGTGAACTCTCGACCGCATAGACCGTTGTTATCCATCGACTTCCATAGCTCACCTTTCACTTAAATTAACTTCATCCGACTACTTTTGAATTGTTGGTATTACTCTTTGAATGTCTTGACATTTGAGCATTTGAGGTTAAGTTCTTTGGTTCTTATTCTTTATTAGAATAAACATGGAGAACTGTTGAGGCTTATGGGGAGGTCTAGGTCTGTGCTTCTTTCCCACCAATGATGTAGTTGCAAATTTGGGCTTTTCTCGTCGCTTCCGGTTACAATATAGATTGTACAGAACAATCAAACATAGGACAAAAATTGCTATGAATATTAGAAAGACACTAGGAGGCTCTATGTGATTCCTCCCCAAAATAAATAGCTTCCTTTCACAAGTGGCTTCGATCGGCATGTAGAGGTAGGACTGGCTTGTGGATGAGAAATTTCATGACATAATTTTGTGTATTTGAAAAAATTCTCAATTGTCCAGTTGAAGCAGAAAACCCTACAAACGTGTGCTCCTTGAGAAAACTTGAGAGATCCAGGGGAGCAACATAGATGGCCTTGGATGGCTTATCATCTTGCTCTCTACGAACGCCCAAATCAATCCACTTTTTGGCCTTGGATGGCTTATCATCTTTCTCTTTGTGAACGCTCAAATCAATCCAATTTTTGGCCTTGGATGTCTTATCATCTTGCTTTCTGAAAGGAAACACCAAAGTGAATTGGTGTGGTTACTTTGCTTAAAGGTCATGAGGTTTTGTTTCTGGGAGAATTTAAAGTAATTTAGCCATGGGTAGTTAATGGTCAAAGTTTTGGACCAATGATTTAGATCTCCATTCTCAGTTGTAGGTACAACTAATGCATCTAATGAATCCTATAGAACCTTCGTTTGAAAATGAGTAAATCAACATATTTAAACATGCAACGACAAAAGAAACAAACTAATCACGAGAACAGACTGATTTCCTTCTATAACATTCATGCCACCACTAAATCGTTTGGATTTACCTTACATATATAATTGGTCAAGTCATTGTGGCCAATGGAGGGCAACATACAACACTGAATAGACTTATTGCAAGCTTCATTTGTAACAATTCAGTTTGATCAATCTCTACTTTCTGATTTTCTGCCTCTGACACTCTTGTCTTTGCCTTTTCTACATGTGGTTCTATCATAATGACACTACGTGACACCTCATAAGTTTCTTAGGCCATCTAGATGCCTCAATGCTTGTGCATTCTGTTCGTTTTGCTCAATGCTTGGCCCATCTTACTTGTTAGATGATAAATAATGTGTATCAAATAAATAGGATGCATCAAAGAGTTAGCTCATTGCATGGTGTTTAATATTTTACAAGGTAAAACATGCAAGAAAGCATGAAGCAGTCTACATGAACATCGCAACAAGCCAAGATGCTCTCGCCTGATATTTGTCCGTTTATATGAGGAAGGAGCTGAAACAATGCATAACTCCAATGGATTCCCTGAATTATCATGTATTTAAAGCACTACTAGAGAAGGTCCAGGAGGAATTTGATTTCAACCACAAGGGAGCCCTCACTTTCCCTTACGATCTTGTTGTTTTCGAGCATCTTATTGTTTTTGAGCATCTTACATGGATGCTAGCCAAGCATGGTTAGACGACGCAGTGCATGAGTTTGGAAACATAAGCACTATTGGTTGTGTTCTTCTATTGGAATGAGTTTGGATGCTTATGCTACTGCTGGATGATTTTGGTGGGAAACATGGCCATGATTTTTCATTCAATAATAACTGAAATTTGACGGATAATTCCTAATTACTTTTACAATAAATTATAGGCCATGATTTTTCAATAATAACCGAGAAGCATGATTTTTCAATAATAACTTAGAAGCTTCTTAGATAATTCCTGACTACTTTGTTAATAAATTATATTCAACAGTAAAGTCCAAGCCTGGCATGTGCAATTTATCATCGAAAGTTTTCCAAAACGGTTAAAAAGGGGAATGGGATGCCCACATATTTAAGTGGGGAGATGAGGAACATCGAAAAGTGATTAGTAGGGTCCATTCCTATTGAATGCTTTCAAATATATTTTTGGGAATTGTAGTTCGACAGGGCAATGTTTTGGGCAGACACAATGTTCTATGGAAGTTGTAGTTCGACCGATGGAGTATTATGGGTTAGACACTTTCTTTGGTTTTGGTAAACATTAGATTTTAAAACATGTTGTCGCCCCCAAAAAAATTAATATAGTAGTTGTAGGATTCCAGATTCCTTCATTCCATTATTTTAGAGCTTTAAAGGAATTGGCATGAAATATTTATACAGTTTAAATATAAGTTAAATTCTCGTATTTGAGCAGGTCTGTAGGTACTTCGAGAACATTGTTGATTGTACCATACATATAATTATGCGCGACAAATAATATAGATGCACAACACCATAAGAATTCAAAACAAATTACCATAAACACATTTTCAAATTACTATTCATTGCAGATAACTATAAAATATAAGAATGTGACACGGTACGATTGAGGCTCAATTTTTTTTTGACACAAAGATGGTAACTAAGAGTAGTGGTCAAATGAAGTTCAAAGTATTGATTAAACCAAGGTATAGCCACGCCTTCTCCATCGAGCAACATGTCTCATTTTAAGCTTTATTCAACAACGATATACATATTGTAAGTGATACTCATTCATCCCTCTCCTAGCTCTCTAGACATGCATCTGCTTGTTGCCCGGACACGTTAATTGTAGGGACCTGAGAGTACAGAGTGGAGGGAAGAGGATACCACATTGATGTATGGTATGGCTTCCCCGTCGGTTGTTAAATACCCATCTAAGCAGTAGCATAAACACTTCGTCCACAACTGTTGTTTGAGAGGCATCCCAACTAAAACCAGATGGGGATGGCTCATCGGTCCAAGTGAGCAAGAGTGAAAAGAGTGAATAGTGGTATTCCAAAGGTGGAAAGAGGAGAAAGCCTTACAATTGTAACCTAATGTAAAAATATGCAACAATTATACCAGACGTTCTATTAAAACAAATAATAACATACGATGATTTACCCTAATGCATATAGAAGCCTTTGATTGTGAAGGAGGAGGGGCGAATTCCTTACAGAAGTATTGATTTACTTCTTTGAAGAAGCCCTCTTCTCGTATTATAATATATCGGGAGGCAGATATTAATAAGACGAAGGCTAGTGTGCGAAATTGAGAGCACAACAAAACCCTTTATCTCCACAGATTGGGACTCAAACTGATACATATGGGTATTCAAATTATATTGTACACTAAGCACCCCAATAGGTGATAACCACATATTGCATTGTAATAGGTAAAAACATTTGTTACACAAATTCCATGGCAATCCATCTGGCGCCTTCAAGTTTCAGACTTCTCTTGCACTGTCATCGAAATATAATCTCAAAACTCAAATTTCTGAAAGAAAAAAAATAATTATGCAAGAGAACTTTGCATCCCCATTATTAATCTTGTTTACCAAGTAAAATAGACTTGTAGATCCCTTTGTCAAGAATGTGAGGATGGGAAACCCCCACCTCCCAGACGCTTGGAAAACCTGCAAGAAATTTCGAGAGATCTGTGTACAAATAGGGTTTCACTGAATTGGATATAAATTTAGTTATAGATATGGAACCGTGGGATCCGCGTTCTTCAGAACTCAATCTCGCTCTGATCCACCATATCCATCAATCGCCTCCCCTGCTACAGGGCATTGCGAGTGCCTTCTGAAATCCGGAAGAAGAGGCTAGGGCACAACCTGAAACAAGAAGAAAATGCCAGTTAAGCAAGCAATATTAGGAAATAAGATCGAAGTCGGTCGCAGTGTGGAGTCAGTGAAAAGACACGTGGATAAAGACAATCCAAGATGATGACCACGTGTTCGTGCTTGATTGATCCTGGATAGACAACGAAAACTTGAAAAAAACCTCCCCTTAAAAAATGCCTTCGGCATAATAAGGATTCATTATTTATGTGGATGGTTCGGTTAGATTCTTCTTTAACAATCCTTTTCATATTTTCATTTGCCTCTTGACCAACATTGTAGTGGCCCCTACTTGGTCCTCTTAAAAGGTAACTTCCCAACTCTCGATATGGCTTTTGGACTCTTCTCTAATGTATGAGAAACACACCAATGCAATGAAGACAGAAGTGTTGTTACATTTCAACTTCATTGTTTCTATATATCCTACACAATCTCTGCTCCTAAATATCCTTAGGTTGCTCCCATCTTCCATTTTCACACTATAACCTATGGGAGTTGGTTCTTAGATAGCATATCATATATGAGTTTAAGCAAGCTTGTGTTAATGTCTATATTCAATATATCTAATGTATTATCAAGATTCAATATATTGTCATTGATTTAAGCGTAGCTATGAATATTCTACATCCAACCTCTCACACGCTTGAAAGTGCTCATCCTTCAACCCAACATTATGGTGCATAATGCCCCCCCCCAAAAGGAGCTCCCCGATCTGAACTAGAATCCACTTAGTGATTCAACTATGATAATTCCATGTTTTGATGTTGTCTCTACATCGTTCAAGAATCAACACAACATTGGAAGTCAAGCGTAGTAAGGGGTCTACTCCAACAAAAAATGGATGGTTGTTGTTGAACTAACTAATTTATCCACCTACTTCCATCGTGCTCGCTTGCTTAATAAGAGGGCTTGAAGTATATAATTCCATGAGAAGGATTGCCTTTAAGAAATCATAATAATCTTATAGATCATGAATGTAAGCAAAAATCAATCTTGTAATCGTGGAAATAAAACCTCGTATCCTATTGTATAATGAAATCAAAAGCATAAACCCCAAACAAAGTGAAGTAAATGACTTAGGTAAGTGTAACCTCTTTCTTCCATCTTCTCATTCCACTCTAGTGTTCACCACTTTAGAGTTGTTTAAGGCTAACCATAATGGAATTTAACGCTCAAGAAATTATGTACAAAATGACTTGTTAGTGTCCCCGCCCCATCCTTGGGCGGCTCCTTCCTCCCCCTCAATATTCATTCAATGAAGGTTGTTCATTCCCCTTATTTCGGTGAAAAGATAGTGGAGTGGTTAAAAGACGTGGTATTATGTACAAAATGACTTGTCAATGTCCCTCCCAATCCTTGGGTGGCTCTTTCCTTCCCCTCATTATTCATTCAAGGAAAGTTTTCCATTCCCCTTCGTTCGATGAAGGGAGAGTAGAGTGGTTGAAAGACACGGTCCAAAGGGTAGCACCTCTAGTAGCCTCTCATAAAATCTCTGCAACATTTGTTGCACTCAATTCTTATTGTGTGTGCAAAGTTTTATAATGTGTGTGCACACTTGAGTGGCATGTCCATGGCCACCTCAATAGCTTGTGTGTGTAATCATTACACCCATGCACTAACAACAATATGTGGTGTGCCAAGAGATGAACAATCACTGAAATTTATGGAATTAAACTACTTCATCAACCAAACATGTCTTCTTGTCACTAATGTGCAAGTCCAATATATAGCATGTACGATAGAGCATAAAGCATAGCATTTTTTCTCTCTCTTTGACAAAGCATTGTATAAAAGACTCGTAGTAATAAGAACATTGATAGTTTATTCAATATTGGCTTGATTTGCATTCATGCTTCTACCCCGTAATTTAACAAGTTCAAGTTGTCCTCTAATTTTCATCTCAAAACCAAACATGTTACATACACACACATAAAAAATTGATGGATCACCCCCACCTCCACCTGTAGAATGAATGTTACTTCTCTTAGCGCAAAAATTTAGCACTTTCTTTTAGATGTAATTTTGCATTGTTACAAGAAAATTTACTTATCTGAAATTGTAGTCTTGTAAACCCTCGCACACTTGAGTAGAGAATAGGTTTCTCGGTACCTTACTAGTGCCATTACAATAGTCTTCCCAAAGGCTATGTTAACATTATCCAATATAAGCAATAACCACATCTAGAAAACCCCATGCAAGAGAAAAGCTTGCTTGCCAAATTTTGAACCTAGGTCATTGTCACAACAATCACTCCAAATTTCCACTAGACCACAACACAATAAACAAAGAATTACCTTGATTATATGTAGATGGTACAACTTGTGTGGACCTAATGGTTAAGAACATGTGTTTCCTTCTTGGAGGTCACATGTTCGAATCCAAATGGGGTAGGATATGCACACCTTTGTACACTAAGTAGTTCAATCGTTGTGTGGAGGGGGATCCCTTGTCCCACAAACAAGGGTGACTCATAATAAATTTGATGTCTGGGTAGGTTGTGACCTTAAAATTAAATTATTGTCAATAAAAAAAAAAAAACTTTTAACTTGTCTCTTTACTTTTTTTTTTTCCAATGAAAAACCTCATGGGGAATCTCTCAAGCACTTCCCTGCTTTCGTGAATGGTACCTAGTGAAACCCATCAACAATCATAATCGCACCTAACTCGACATAGGAATCAAGTGAGGCATAAATAAAGATAACTAGCCCAGGAAATCAACCCCGAGACCTCCTGCATGAAGCTCGAAGTACTCAACCACTCTAGCCAACCCATCGGCCTATCTCTCTATTATTATTATCTTACATCTTATGAAAATAAGATGAATACTATAATAGAATATACTCATGTTCAATTTTTCAATTTTTTATATCGTTTCAAAAAAAATAGTCATATATGTAAATGTTTTTCATTGGTCGTAATTTGCTCTTAGTCAAAATAATAAAAGCAAGTGCACTATAAAATGATTTAGTTTAAAAAAAATAGCATATGTAAATGTTTTTTATTAATCACAATGCACACTTTTAACTTTCAAAACAAAATAAAGTTTAGAACATAACTATAAAAGCAAGGAGACTCCAATATAATAGTAGAGCAAAATATGTCATAGCATCGGGCCAACAAAATTAAGAAAATAAGTATAAAGGTAAGGAGACTTGAATCTAATAGTAGAGTAGCATATATCACGAGGGTTTTTAGCTTGACATGCTAGCTCGAGTGGTTGAGTGCTTTGAGGTTCATGCAAGAGGTCTTGGGATCGATTCCTCGAGCTATCTAACTTTGTTGCATGCCTCACTTAATGTTCCTACTGAGTCAGGCATTATTGTTAGCACTGATGGGTTTGCACTAAGTATCATCCGTGAATACAAGGAAGTGCCTGGGAGTTTCCCCATGAGGTTTTCCTTCAAAAAAAATTCCACAAGGGTGAAGGTGTGCATTTGGGCACCCACGCCTTCATTCCCCGCACCTACCCCATGGAGTAGGGGTGATGGAGTGGGGGTATGGGTGCCCAAATGCATGCCTTCACCCTCATGACATATTCCTCACAAATATAATAGTGGAGTGGAATATGCCATGACGGTGAAGGTATGAATTTGAGCACCCACACCTTCTCATGGAGTGGGAGTGTGAGGTGAAGGTGTGCATTTATGTACCATGGCAGTGGGGGATGAACCACCGTGGAGGTGGGTGTTGAAGGTGTGAAAGGGTGGGGATGGGGCGGGGGGTTGAAAGTGTGAGTGGAATAAATGCACATATTCACTCCCCACCCAAACCTCGTCCCCTCACCTTATGAGGGTAGAAGTGGGGAGTGATGGTGTGCATTTATGAGGAGAAGTGGAGAAGCAAAGGTGTGAATTTAACACACCCACATCTTCACCCCTGAGGGCGGAGGTGTGGGAGTGCATAAATGATCCATGTTGACATCGGTGGCTGCCCACCTATTCCACTAACTCAAACTACAGTTTCCATCTTGGCAGTTTTCCTATAGTTTTTCGGGTCCCAAACTTTTGGGGTCGTTTTAAGGACCCAAACGATGTTTTTTTGACTTGGAAGCGCCCATTAGATCCTTGTTGGGTTGTATTTGGATGTTCATAATATGTAATCCTTTGCCAGAGATTTCCAACGGGGTATCGAGCACCCCAAACAAAGATCGTATCCAAAAGTTGCATCGTCGGGAAGTTGACGTATCAACTACCCCCATCGGGGCCCACAAACCTTTTGGTGTTTCATATTCTGGGGTTAGGGTTTTGGATGTTTATGGTTTTATCATTTGTGTTTTATGTTAAAAAGGCCTTTGGATCTTCATTGTAATTAGCTTCTTGTGAATGAGCATAACTGACACATCTCTCTTCAAAGATAAGCTACAACCATTCTAGCTAGCTTTTGTGCTTTGCATTTTACAGTCTTTTGTATTCCAGACAATCATTAATAGAATCTGAGTTTTATTGTATTATTGTGTTCCTTGAAATATCTTTGTGCATCTCCTTGTTATATCTTTGTATATTTCTACTTTCATGTCACTCTAAAATAATCTGGATCAGTGGTATCAGAGCAGTCTACTCCTTGTCGTTCTTAGTGCATGTCTCGGACGAGGTCAATGTATAGAGAGTTGGGCCTCAAGCTTGTTTCTCTTGAGGACAACCTCTCTTGATCACCCAAGCAACCTCCCATGGCAGAAGAAAAGAGGGATGACGGAGTAGGAGATCCTATCAAATTGTTGCTCGAGGAAGCTCCTAAGCGACAGAGGAACGAGATGATGGGTAGTTTCACCCAGATCCTTCAACGACTACCGACAACAACAGAGACACCTTCAACCACATTCACTTCGGAGGTACGACACCCTTTAAGGTACAAGTTAACTTTGATATTCCTTTATTTGAAATCCAAATAGAAGCCAACGCTTTGGAAAAATGGTTAAGTTTGTTAGCGGGTTATTTCTATGTCCAAAATTTTTCCAATAGTGAAAAAATCACCTTTGCGCTCCTTAAGGCCCTTCCCCGTGTCAGAGATTGGTAGGAGACTTACTGTGAGCAACATGTCGAGGATGAGTCTACAATTTTTGGGCTAGGATCCACTTGGGTGTATTTTGTTGATGCCCTCAAGGAACAATATTACCCTATTGGAAACTATGATGACTAATACATGAGATGGACCACATTGCATCAAGAGAGGGGCCAAATAGTGACGGAGTTCACAAATACCTTCCATACCTTGTGCACCAAGCTGGGTATCAAAGACTTTGAGCGACATCTGATTCTAAAATATCATGGGGCTCTACACAGGTACATCCAAATTGAAATGGAGTTTCTAGACATCTTGCCATTGGGAGTCGCTTATCGATATGTTGTCAAAATTGAGAAAAAATTTAAGCTACAGAATAAGTGGGAGTTCGTGTCTACAAATTTGCAATGACCGAAGTATGGTAAGGGTGGCCCTAACTCCTAGAGAAAATGACAGAGCAAGGATGGTCTGTCCTAGGACAACCAGTCCAAGCCACCAACAAAGAAGGGTAATGGGAATTCGAAGAAGGACACTGGAAAGTGGTGTGACTTCCACAAAATCCCTTGGTACAATACTGATGAATGTCACTCCAATCAGTCATTATTGGCCAAGAAAAAAGCCTCATGGTCGGATGTCGACTCAAACTCTAATTTAAAACTGGAAAAGGGAAAATGGATCATTGATGCATAACCTAGTGTCACCATCACCGCCACAAAAATCCAGCAAGAGGAACTAGAGGAGCCTGAAGAAGGGGAGTGCCTCTTCCACTCACAGATGTGGGTGAAGGGGACCTCAATCCATTTCATTGTTGACTGTGGTAGCCAGAAGAACCTAATATCAGTAGAGGTCATCAAGAGGTTGAACCTGACAACAATGCCACATCCTCAACCATACAACATCGGTTGGCTCAACCAGGGATGGAACTTGACACCCAATGCTCCTCTGCCTAACAGCCCTATGTACAGGAATTTTATTATAGAGAATGAAGAAATCAAATGCCAAATCCTAGAGCTAATTCTGAAGGGCCACATTAGACCAAGCTCCTCACCTTGTGGGAGCACAATTGTTTTGGTACAAAAGAAGGATGGGACATGGTGACTTTGTATTGATTATAGAGCCTTGAACAAGATCATGGTCAATAACTAGTACCCAATCCCCCAGATTGAATATCTTCTCGATTAGCTCAAGGAAGCCAAGTTTTTTGGTGAGATTGATTTGAATTCAGGCTACCACCAAGTGTCGATTGATCAAACCAATGTATGGAACACAACCTTCAAGTCTAAAGAAGGTCTCTTCGAGTGGTTGGTCATGGCTTTGGGCTTGACTAATGCCTTGACCACATTCATGTTGGTGATGGATGACATATTGCAGCCCTTCACAAACTCCTTTGTGGTCGTATATCTGGATGACATCCTCATCTTCAACAAAACTTCGGAGGAACATTTGAAGCATATTCAACAGGTATTGGGCACCCTACGACAACACAAGTTATATGTCAATTTGGATAATTGTTCCTTTGACATGTAGATAATCCAATATTTGGTATACATCATGGATGAGCAAGGTGTGCATGTGGATCTAGCCAAGATCCAAGTCATCTGTGATTGGTTGGCCTCGAAGACAATGAACGAGCTCCACAACTTCTTGGGCCTCGCCAACTTCTATCGTTGGTTTGTGTTGGGGTTATCTTATATCGCTTGGGCCTTAATCCAGGTGACCAAGGGTGGAGCAAAGGCCAAGTTTGTGTGGGTTGCATCCCAACATAAATCATTTGAAGATTTGAAATTCCACCTCTGCTCAACACCATTCCTTATTTTGTCAGATCTGCAACAACCATTTGAGATTGAGATAGATGCTTCATGTTATGCTATTGATGCAGTCCTCACACAACATGGGCATCCAATAGCCTATCATAGTGAAACAATATCTGATGTTGATTGCAGATACCCCACCTACGAGAAAGAGATGTAATCTATTGTGCATACATGTCCATAGTAGAAGCATTACATTCAGGGGAAGGAAACAATCATCCACATTTATCACATGCCTCTGCAATTCTTGTAGATACAAGGAAAGTTATAGAATGATTGCCATCAAAAGTGGTCCACGTACCTGCAATAATTCCACTCGAACATCAAGTACAAGAAGGGCAGCACCAACCATGTCACACATTGCCTCAATTGACCCACGATTGTGGTGTTAACCACAATTCTTAATTCTTGTGGGCATGAGATGTCAAGGTGGCCACAATTATATAATAATGACTCTAACTTTGTTGTTTCCTATCAGACATTGAGTGCAGGCAAAACAATTATGGACTTTCATCTCCAAGATGGATTGTTATGCCATCTTAGCCATCTCTTTGTTCCTTCAAATGAGCGAGCAAAGTTGATCTAGGAAGGTCATTATAGTCGAAAAACAAGGCATTTTGGTGTAGACAAAACAATGGCGATACTGCAAAAGCATTTGTATTAGTCTAAGCTTCGACAAGATGTTTGTAAGTACATCAAATCCTGCATTATCTACACAATTGCCAAGCCCACCATCAAGAAACAGGGGCTATACACCCCTCTGACTACTCCAGATAGGCCTTAGGAGTTCATCTCCATGGATTACATGTATGGTCTTCCCTCAACCAAGCATGAGAATGATTGTGTCTTCATGGTTGTTGATCGTTTCTCTAATATGGCATCTTTGGCACCCTGCAAGAAGAGCATCACAACTGAGGCCATCGCCAAGCTCTTCTTTGAACATGTTTCGGTTCATTTTGGGCTCCCACGAAACATTATCTCAGATTGAGATAGTAGGTTCCTGAGCACCTTTTGGTCTAGCCTATGGTCAATGATGGACACCAAGCTGACCAAATCGACTACCTTCCACCCACAAACTGATGGACAAGCAGAGATAGTCAACAAGATGATTGTCCATTTCATGAGGATGTACAATTCCAAACATCCACGCACATGGGATGAAAGTCTTCCTTATGCCCAATATAGCTACAACAAATGCTTCCATAGCTCTATTGGCCACAACCTTTTCAGGTGTGTTTGGGGTTCCAATCATTGGCCCCCATTGACGTAGTTCTACCCATTGTAGTTGCACAAGAAAAGTCTTTCGATGCTTCGATCAAGGATAATCGAGCAACCAATTTTGTTGAGTGAATCCAGTGCATCTGACAACAAGTTCATGATATTTTGCAGAAAGCCAATGCCAAGTACAAGCAACACTATGATCAACATCGAATACTGCACAACTTTCGGGTTGGAGATAAGGTATGGTTGAATTTGCAGAAAGAGCACCTCACAGGACCCCATCGAAAGCTACACCCACTCGGATATGGGCCTTACACCATCATCAAGGCTATGGGTGAGAATGCTTTTGAATTAAGTATTCATTCTTTCCTTGGCTTGCACCCGGTATTTAACGTGGAACTGTTTCACCCATCTTTTCCACCTCTCCTGGACACTTTAGACGCTATCAAGCACTTGGCCCCTACATAACTCAATCCCGACTACATTGAATAGGTGATAGTTGAACGGATCATGGACACCAAGATGAAGGGCACCCGCTAGCAAAACATCCAACTCTATCAGGTCATTAAAGCAAGGCAATTTTTCATTAGGGAAAGTGGCTCACCAAGAGTCAGATTCAACATAGGTTTCCCCATATGATGGCGGAACTTGATGCAATGGGGATGATTTCTTCCTAAGGGGGGAGGAATGATCCAGGTGGACATCGGTGGCCACCCACCTATTCCAATGGCTCAAATTACAGTTTCCATCTTGGTACTTTTTCTACAGTTTTTAAAGTCCCAAACTTTCGGGGTTGTTTTGAGGCCCTAAATGACGTTTTTTTGACTGGGCATCACCCAATTCAGTCAAATTGGGATGTATTTGGTTGTTCGATATATGTACTCCTCGGCTAGACCTTTCTGACGGGGTGTCGAGTGCCCCAAATGAATACCATATGCAAAATTTGCGCCCTCAGGAAGTTGACGTATCAATTACCCCCATCGAGGCCCACAAAGCTTTTGGCATTTCATCTTCTGGGGTTAGTGTTTTGGATGTTTAGGGTTTTCTCATTTATACTTTATTTTAAAAAGGACTTTGGAGCCTCATTATAATCAGCTTCTTGTGAATGAGCATAGCCGACACATCTATCTTCAGAGATAAGCTACCACCACTCTAGCTAGCTTGTGTGCTTTCCATTTTACAATATTTTGCATTCCAAACAATCATTAATAGAATATGAGTTTTATTGTATCATTGTGTTCCTTGCAATATCTCTGTGTATCTCCTTGTTATATCTTTGTTATATTTGTCCTTCATGTCGTTCTCAAAATAATTCAGATCAAAAAATGCACACCTTCACCCATTTTGGGGGTGGTGAATGAGAGTGTACATTTATGCAGACCTTCACCTCCCACCCCCACCCCCATTGAATATGCGAGAATTGTAAATATATGGGAAAAGTTAAGAATATTCTTCATGTTTAAAAAGAAAAGAAAAAAACATTGCTTAATGTTTTTTATAGTCATAATGATGGTTTCAATGTTGGCTTTTGAAGTTGTTTATTTTTAATTGTTATATTTTTGATATTTTTTTCAGAGAAAAAATATGTTTGGAGCATCTTGCTCCACCCTGAACACTTACGTGAGAGTGAGAATTCTAGTACCTCGCCAACCCCAATCAACTCACGAGGAGCAAGCATGTTACAAGAAAAATTTGAATCTGGATGGGGAGTATAACAACCTCTCCTCTTAACCATCAAAGCTAGACGAAATTGACCAAATATTTGGAAACATCTCATCCCACACCTAAGCACTTAAAGTGGGAGTGACATTGTAGGTACCTTGCTAGCCACAATTAGCCCACAAGGGTTAAACATGTCACATGTGGGATTTAAACCTAGGTGGGGAGGATAAAAACTTCTTTTAACCACCCAAGCTACACATAATTGACATTTTCAATAGATATATACAATTAGAAGGACCTTTTTTATTAGTCACTTTTTGTTGACTAATTTATTTTTCTCTCTATAACTTTATGAGTTTTTTCATCCTCGTTCCAATGGAAATAACATAATTAGGTTACTTGTTGCTTTGTTTGCATTATCTATATTGGTGCCTAGGTTGCAATGTGATGGTAGTTGCTTGTATTGTTTCATCGCAACAAATATGAAATATAAAATTAGTAAAAAAGAGACAAAAGTACATCAAACATTGATGAAGGCAACTTTTTTCTTTTCAATTGATGCTTTGGCGAAAATTCGGCATCAATGCTTGCCGTTGTGGGCTCTGATTATTGTGTTAGTGTTGAGCACAACCATTGTCAGTGCGGCTCTAACTATCCCTCCTTTCCTCTACAATGAAGAGTATGAGGAAGACAAGTGAGGGGGGGACAATATGAATTAATATACTCTTTGTTTTCTCCTTTTGTACATGCAACCAACTATAATGCTCAACCTTAACATAATAGACTAAAATTGGTTGGAAAGTGATTTCTTTTATGCCTTTATAAACATCTTTGAATAAATATGGAGTGATGAGTGTCGCGATAAACCTAAATAGACTATGATGAGGAGTTGGTGGATTACTTGGAGGATCCACTGGAGGGTCAAGAAATATTATGTAATCCAATTCCTAGGTATTTAGAATGATTTGGGGTTCTAGGGAGTTCCTCTTTGAAAGGTTTCAAGGACCAAGGATGTGTGATATGAACTTTAGGTGTTAGTCCCATGGTATGTTGGGAGGAGGTGGCATCAGTATTGTCAAGCTAGGAGAAAATGTATTCACTTTTGGTACGAGCAGGGATGTTACACTACAAGGAGAACACCTTCTTACAAAGGTTTTTATGGAACCTCCCTAGAAAATTTATCCCTTAGTTGTTTATAGCAGAGGTGGGCAACCAAAGTTTTTTTTATTTTTTTTATTTTAGTGTGCCTTTAAGGCATATACGACCGATCCTTAAATGTTGAAACACACCATCATTGTTCATAGCGGAGGTTGTTAGCGAATGCGAGAAGTCACAAGTTTTTACAGACATTTTTGTTCGATGTGCCTATACGGTACATCTGCCCCAGTGCTCATCTACAAGACAATGCACCATTGCATAGATGTTCAAGCGCACACCATCATAAGTTATAACAAAAATAATAAGCATCGATCAAAGTGCACCAGTGTCATTGATATCTTACGTACCGGTGCGTAAAAAAGTCTGATGGCACACCACGTTATGGGTAAATAAAAAGAAATTACCAAACCAATTTTCATTGTGACACCTCATCCTGTGCTTCCAATATCTCAAGCAAGCACTGATGCTTACTCCATTTTCACGGATGCTTTGTTTCTAGTGCTCCTTAGTGAATTGGATAACTCCATCATTCGATTCCAAACATTTCCAATCTTTGAAAATTACCACAAATTTTCATTTCCTCTCAACTATGGCACTATGCCTCCTCGGGACAGAAGAGTCTAGATAATTTGTTTATTACCTTCCCATTTGTATTTTCATTGGTTTAAAATTCGAATTTAGTTTGAAATTTGGGACTTTTTTGATTTTATTTTCGACTCCATGTGGTGCATCGTTTCGATTTGGCTCACCCCAGAGCGGTGCATCCTTAGTTGACTTCATAGTAAGAATCGACGTTGGTGCATCAAAGTTTTACCTTAACCGATCCTTCTACTTAAATGACCCGCATTCGATGTGTTATAAAAGACAACGCCTGGTAAATAACATGTCGGTTCTTTTTGAACACAGAAGCACCAATGCGTTCCATTTAACCAAGTGTGTCGCTAAAAAATATGACACATGCAATTTAACTAAGCGATAAAACCATTTTAAACAAATGCATTGGTGCCATTAATAAAAGTACGCCGAAACAAATACTGATTGATTTGGCATTGCGGGGCATTTCCTTTGACGCCCCATCTCCAGTGCTCTACGCTTCACAAAGCATCGTTAAACAAAATGGTGGTGCTTCAATAACATGGTAGAACTAGCACTTCCATAGCAACACATCACATCACTTAATTTGCAATAAATCAATAGAACGAAGCGATGCCCATAGTGCCACAAACTGTACCGACGTGTTATACTTGACGACGCACCGCTAAACATCATGTTGGTGCTCTAGAAATTATATCACACCGGTACTGTTAGTTAGCAAAAGCACAATGTTGTGTTTACATTCCATAAAAATTGGGTCGGCAGTGCGTTTATGTTAACCAAATGCACTGATGTTGTAGGGAGTTTTGGTGGATGGCCCATCACCGGTGCTCTCGACAAAAGAACACATCGTTAAACAAAGCGTTGGGGCTCGAATAACATGGTAGCACCGATGCATTTATATTAACACATCCCACCGCTTAAGTTGTTATAAAACAATTTCACATGTTGGTGCGCCTAGGTCCAAACAACACACCGGTAATGTAAAAAGTATGACACTGGGATAAATTTTCACAAATTATCAGTGCAATGCATCTTATGGTAAGCACTACTAAGATTTTGGGAAGTTAGCCAATTGAAATAAACACACTGGTGCGTTCCATTAATCTAACACACCGCCTAGCTTTTGAAACAATTTTTTTCTATGCAGTGCATCAAATAAATACAATACATTGGTGATGTGTATTGCAATACAACTAGCAAAATACATAATAATTTTCCATATCGGTTTGTTTTATGGGATGCCCCATTACCGGTGCATTATAATACAAACACATTGGTATCAACGCATATAAAGCTAAAATGGAGCGTCGATGCGTTATGTTAGTCAAAACGCACTGGTGCAGTTAAGTGAGTTACATCGGGAAAAATATTTAAAAATTATCATTGCGGTGCATCTTTTAAAATGCACCTGTTACCGATGCGTCAGAAAAGACAACTCATCGTTAAAAAGCATCCGTTGCTCGAAGGAACATAGAGTGTCAACGCATTTCATATAATCAAGTGCACTACTTGGTTTATCATTAACAAATTATACTATAACAATGCGTTTCGTAGAACCAATTGCCTCGAGTTACACAATTCATATGTGAAATGGCATCACAGGTGGTTTTGTATGACAACCCTTAACTGGTGCGTTATATGCCACAACTCACTGCTATAGATATCGATGCTTGACTAGCAATGACGCACCAATGCACTATATTTAACACACCTTTGTTCAATGCCTTATGTTTGATTTGGAGCACCAAAAGCGGTGCATATGAAGTTGTTAATAACACTGGTTACTTTTTCAATTTTTGTTTGCAAACATGAACTAATTTCAGTTTTTGATAAATACAAATTAATTATATATGTTTGTGTTTTATATTTTAAATTTGTTCTATCTATACATATGTGCCAAAAAATATTTTTATGTGAATCGGATACGACGACGACGCTAAGCGCAGTAGCAACAACAATATCCAAAAGAAAAACAATTTTATTCACAAACAACATATGCAAACCTCCACATTAAATTTTGTGGAGATTTTGCTTTGCGGAGGTAAAAACAGAGGTCACTCTTCGGTGCCTCTCATAATTTAGCGCATGGACTCGATCCTCTGCCACTTCCTCAGTGCTTTGCCTCACATCTCCTCCTCCATGGGCCACTCGACTTTCTCTAAGATATCATCCTCGTCATTCATGTAGCCATAATATGGATCGGCATCAATTCACTTGTAGATCACATACCTACACCTCCTCTTTTTTCACCTCGAGGGGGCTTATCAAATAGCTATTTCATGATGGGGAGGAATTTCATAGCCCCGAAGTATCTATAACCGGGGCCCTTGCCGGTGGCACTTGGCATATCAACTTTGTTCCCTTCCAAGTCCATCATTTTGGCCCCTACTTTGGCATAATTAGAACTACAAAGCTCTACGATCTGAGCTTCCCGATGCCCCTTTTCCACGTTCAACAAGAAAGGACCCTGGTGGATGTCATAATTATAACATTGTGTCAACTTCAAGAATGACCTAAGCTCCATTTTATATATTTAATAGAAGTTAAGAAGCACGTTTAGAAAAACAACCGATGATCTATAAGCTTTGACAACATGCCTTATCTCTAAATATTGAGCATAGCCTTGGCCTCTTCCTGCTCCTCCATAAGATCTTCAGTTGTGTATTTACTAAGAAGCTCATCATGTTTCTTCTTCTCCACAAACATGTGCTCGATGGCTTTCTCATTCAAAAGGGGCACATGGGAAATAAACCCTCACTTTCTTTACTGCTAGTTTCCGTTGTCTTTCTCTCCCATTTCTTCCGCCACATCATCAACCTCGCCTCCCTCTAGATAGACTCGATCATCTGCCACTCCCTGAGTGCTTTGGCCTGCATCTACTCCTCCACGGGTCGTTGTACTTTCTCCAAGATATTGTTCTCATCATCCTTGTTTCCATGATAACTAGCGTTAATTTGCTTGTAAATAATATACATGCACCTCATCTTCTTCACCTAGGGGGGCTTATCGAATAGCTCTTTGACGTCGGGGAGGAATTTCCCAGCCGCACTTGTACAATTGATTGCTGGAAGATGACATGTTACAATATTCCAACAACCAATTGTACAAGTGTGGCTAGGAAATTCCTCCTCGACATCAAAGAGCTATTTGATAATCCCCTTGAGGAGAAGAAGAGGAGGTACATGTATGTTATTTACAAGTGAATTGATGCCAGTTATTATGGCAACAGGGATGACGAGAACGGTATCTTGGAGAAATTCTGGCGGCCAGCGAAGGAGGAGATGTGGGCCATAGAACTGGTGGAGTGGTAGAGGATCGAGTCTATCTAGAGGGAAGCTAAGTTGAATATCAAGAGTAGGGAGATCGTTTTCATTAAGTCTATCCTATTCGAGGAAGATGAGGATGTGGCAAAAGAAATGGGAGAGCAAGACATGGGAAACCAATGATAAAGAGAGCAAGAGTTTTTTTCCCATGTGCTCCTCCTGGATGAGAAAGCGATCGAGTGCATGGTTGTGGAGAAGAAGAAACATGATGAGCTTCTTAGTAAGTACATGGGTGAGGATCACATGGAGAAGCAGACCGAGGCAATTGCAATGCTTAGTATTTAACGATAAGGCATGCTGAGAAAGCTTATGGATCATTGATTATTTTCCAAATGTGCTTCTTAATTTCTATTAAATATACAATGTGGAGCTTAGGTCATTCTTGAGATTGACATAGTGTTATAATTAAGACATCCATCATGGTCCTTTCTTGTTGAACAGGGAAAAGGGGCACTAGGAAGATCTGAGCATAGAGCTTGGTAGTCCTAATCATGCCAATGTAGGGGCCAACATGACAAACTTGGAAGAGAACAAAGTTGATGTATCTGGTGCCATCGACAAGGGCCCCGGTTACAGATACTTTAGGGCTATGAAATTCCTACCGATCCTAAAAGAGTTAATCGATAAGTCCCCCCCCGAGGTGTAGGTATGTGATTGACAAGAAAATTAATGCCAGTTCATATTATGGATATAGGAATGATGAGAACGATATATTGGAGAAAGTTGAGAGGCTCATGGAGGAGGAGATGCGAGGCAAAGCATCGAGGAAGTATTAGAGGATCGAGTCCATGCGCAAAATTATGAGAGGCACTGAAGAGTGATTGTCTCCGCAAAGCACAACCTCCGCAAAACTTTAATTGTGGAAGTTTGCATACATACTTTGTCAATTAAATTGTTTCTCGATGCATTTTTATGTAACAATCGCACTGATGTGCTTTTATTCACTCTGGTGCACTATAAATAGCACAACACACATGTATATTGTGTTTTTTCAAATCATATTGATGGTGTTGTTGTTTGTTTTATAAAATGTATTATAAGTACACTAATGATTTCTTTGTTTTTAAATTAAATGTAAGATATATCACCCATTAGAATTTAGAGTTACCATATAATGTTTAACTTTAGTTTTTTGAAATCGTTTACTTTGGATTGTAACTGCTAAAACTGATAACTATTAATGCCATATAATGTTTAATTCTTCTTCAAGGTGAATTGTTTAATTTCCAGCAAGATACGATATGTTGATTAAACATGTTTACAAAGAAAAATTACTCCGATGAAATGTTATTTTCTCATTTGTTTTATTGATAACATTATAATAATTGTTCATAATTACATTTATAATTGTTATATTTATGAGTAGTGATGGTACACATATCTTCCATATTGGGATGTTTTTTTTTTCAAATATTATATTGGGACGCCTAATGCGAAATGTCATATTAGACTATAAAATGTAGCTCACTTTATATTAATAATTTAGAAAAAATAATAAAGGTCTTAAGATAATCAACATGGTTTTTTAGTTTGTAAGAGAAAATGTCAATCTTTTAAAAATGGTTGTGTTAACATTTTATTGCAAAAACATAGACATGTATTTTTAAATTATGATACATGTTACACGAAAATATTAAAATAATAGGAAACGATAACATTTTTACAATTTATATATATGTATATTAGGAATTAATAAAAATATATCTATAAATGCATGCAATATCATCAAATACGATTCTCTGTAAACTGTTTAAAAATATTGTCAAAATGAAACACATTGACAAATGATTTGGAAATGATGAATTTAATTAATTTGTTTATGTAGTCCCAACCACCGCATTTTTTAGGACAAAATAAAATTTGACAGAAACTCATTAGATAACATGGACACATGATTCTTCCCCTCCTAAAAAATTTAATTTTACATAATGTGCATGCATCCTATGACATTAGTGTTATATGTAATTTCTACAATTACTAATATTCATTCCCATATATTTGTAATCATGTAATGAAAATCATATTATTAATGCATATGTCTTATCAAATAACTAATATACAACTATCATTTGTCCTCCATAATTAATCCTGAGAGATCCTTAACTAAATGATGCTTTCCAAATTCCCTTATGAGCCTATTTAATATTATAGGGCCCTTTGCATCATGAATAATCCATAAAGCATCAAATTTAAGGGAAAAGACATTAATTTTTTACATGTGGGCCATGTTAAGCCCTAATACAATCCCTAGTGTGCAGGGATTATAATGGCTAAGGTTCATTAAACATGTCCCCTATGATGGTTTCAAACTTGATGCATGATGACCCATGGATTCTAAAATCCCGCTTCATGCCCTAAGACATTTGTTTTCATCCTCCAACCATGACTAGGGCCTTCCAACTCATCATTGGTGTGGAAAAACGCATAATGGTGCACATCATATCCATGGGATAAATGTTCCCTTTATAGAGCCTATGTGGGTTCGTGACCATATCTAGGGTCCATGAGACATTAAACATATTTTAGGCCCTATATTGGTGTTTCTCCTCATGCCATTCCTAGGGACCCTAATACCCTTTTATGGAGCAAAAAACATTAGAACATCATTATTATTATACCCATTCACCAAATATTCCCTTTGGATGACATGTAGGGTTGTTTGGGATCCTATGCATGGCTCATGAGCCCTAAAAACATCATCTAGGGAATATGATGTTGGTGTTCCTTCTCGAACAATCATGTTGACACCTTTGTTTTGTTACCTTGCAATAGCCAATTTTAATTTAGGAAAACGTCATGAAGTGGTTCATGGAACAAACAAAAGGGATCCTGCATGAAGTTGATGGTTAAAAAATCAGCAACTAGGAATTTGGGAACATGCTCTTGCATGAAAATGTACATGTTATTCAAAATGTGCACACATTCCTTTTAAAATACCCTTAATGCCTTTTGAACTACCATGTAGACAACTGTGAAGTTTGCCAAATAAAAATTAAAAATAAATATTCATGCACTTTAGAAATGTGCATGCATTAATAATGGGAACACATTATTTTTAACATAAAAATATATAAATTGTATAAGAAATTCCTCCCCCTAAAATGTATCAAGTAATTTGTTTATAATATTTTATCCCAACATCCATTTTTTACATTATTTACATACTTGGAAAGATCTTCAAGATATATACAACTTTTATGTTCTTAAGTTTCTATTTATTTTCTTGTTTTCAAAATAATAGAAAAATAAATCTTTTGACAGGAAAAATAATATTTGCAATTTTCTCACAATTTTTTTTCCCAACATCCATTTTTGTTGCTCTATAGATAATTGCAAATATGTTGAAGTGATATACAAATTTGTTGTGTCTATATAGATGTTTTTTTGTCTCTTAAAAGAATAAAAAAATGATCTTTTGACGAATAGGATACACTTTTGAAGGTTGTACTTTGTTATGCATCCATTTTAAATTAAATACCACATTTACTAATGGGATCACTCCCTTAAACATGATTCTCTATGAACCTTTTACTCCCTAATGAAACCTGGAACTACCATATATGCCCCGTAGAGGAAATATATATGGTCTTTGAGTGTGATACTAGTGCCATCATGGAGGTTTTTGTGCACGAGGTATGGATCTCAAGCCCTTAACCATGGTCCAGTGAGGAAAACAAGGACCTTATGCCCTGTGTGAACCTTCTAAGTCTTATGTGCTAGGAACAAGGCCTTGAACCACCACTTAAGCGCTATAAATAGAATTTTGGGCCTCTAAGTGGGAGATGAGTGCCATTAGGAGTTTTGCACTCTAGGGATGATTTGGGGGACTTTATCATGGTACGGGTAGGAAGTCAAAGGACTTGGAACCGTAAGTGAATCACTTAGGCAATCTTAAGAGGTTTTTCACATTAGGGGTGCATCTTAGAGAATTGACCATTGTAGGAGAAGGAAAATGAGGGAATTAGGTTCTAGATGAAGCTTCTATGGCTCATGGACCATGAACAAGGCTAGAAAACCACTACATGATCAATCTAAATGGGATATTTGGCCCCTAAGTGAAATATAGGTGTTATTATCGATTTTTCTAATTATGAATCCCCTCATAAGAAAATGTAAGTATTTGATTTCATTAGTGAAGAAAATAATTAATTTATTAAGGTTAAAAGAATATTAAATTAAATTAATTTTATATTAATATTTAAAAATATAAAAAAAATTAAGCAAATTCAATAAATAAAATAAACAAAAGTCCATGTGTAGAAGTTATAGGGAGCTTAGTCCCCATATTTGATGTAATGATTGTAACATGCAACCAACCACTTTATAAAACAAATGTCGAATTAAGCAATATGTTTACATTAATTCCATTTAAAATCCAAAATAATTACTCAATTATTTTTTTATTACACCCCAAGGGGACATCTAAAGGTAGACCCAATGTAAGTTGTTTTTGACGAGCGGTTGGTGGTCTACAAAATTTATAGTTTATTAATAACTTGTCACGAGGAGACAAACTACATATTGCATTTACAACAACAAATATGGATGCCTTCCTTTTCATAAAGAACTCTTTGTCAATGGAGTGTTCCTCAAAGGAACAATTTGCACTAAATAATGAGTCTTGTTATCGCACAAGTTGTCGGTTGGGAAAAGCCCGACCTAACCACAAAAGCAAGTGCTACAACTTGGGAATCCTACACCCAATGTCACCTCGATGTAGGTCCCGCATTTCGGGGGTGACTAAGGTCACTCCTGGGAGGTGATCCCAGAGACCTTAGGGGGATTGAGAAGGATGAAGGGAGGTGTAAGGAGAATTCCCCTGGAAGGTCAAGTGATGGAAGAATATATTGGTTGAAAATGGTAAGTGAAGAGAGGTAAATGGATACTGAGTAAAGAGATAGTTGGTGGTGCAATTGTACCTGCCCGAGACATAAGAAAAGACTCTTTTTCAACCAAGTATAGTAATGGATCAACAAGTTAATCTTGTTATTCCTAAAATACAGAAGCATACAAGTTAGTCAATCGACAACAGATTACATCCAAATCAACAAGTAAAAGGTCTATATTAGTTAGCAATGTCAGCAATAAAACTAGTAACCAATGTGGACCGAAAATAACACTTCAAGACTGAATAAAGATGGTTGTCATAAAAGTAAATTTCTGCAGTAGTATATAAGCCTTATGGATGTAGCATTCAATGAATTACAACAAAAAACATGACCATCAAAAAGTGCCAAAAGCTAGCCCAATAGATGCACCTAGGTTAGTAGGTTAAACTAGCAAAGTTAGTTAGTCTAGGGGTAGTTTGTGAGATATTAGAAATTAGGGTTGGAATTTAAAGCAACCCTAATGGCAGTAAGTTAGTTTTACTACAGAACTAATAATTTGTGGGAAAAAGAGGATTCTCTAAGGGAGGAATAATCCCCAAGGCATCAAGATCATTATCCAAAAGAGACATCTTCAAAACTTGAAATTTGTACGTTTACCAAGGCAACAATTTATTTCTCCCATGCAAAAAGTAAATGACAAGTGCCTTTAAGAAAGGGTTAAAGGAGTAAAGAGAATATGAATAAGCTAGATAGGCTACTTCCTTGGGGGTGTAAACCCTTTTACTCCCCAAAGCAAGCTTCTCTTAGCTAGGGTTTTAACTAGAAGGGTGTATGAAATTATACTCCTCTTAGCAAACACTTATGAAGCAATATTCCCTTAGCAATAAAATGGTGGAAACACAAGTAGGGGATGTATTCCCTTATATTCCCTACTTGGCTCAAGCAAATATAAATTTTAACTTGTACAAATGATCATACAATGAAATAAATGGCACCTTCAAGCATTAAAAGGCAATAAAAGCTAGACTAACCACCAAAAAACCAACGAAGAAAGCCTTCCAAGGCTAGCGCACCATCTCCATCAGCCATAACCAAGACACATCCATAAACAAAAGCACAAGAGAGAGAACTAGCCAAAGAGAGCGAAAATTTCAGTCCAAGAGCCTCTCACAATGGAGAGTTATGTTATGTCAAAAAGAGATCTCATGATCTCTATTTATACAAAATGTAGCTAACATAGTTTGTCCACATAATATTAGGGAAAACACAAGATTAGGGGTCAACAACCCTAATCTTTCCCCTTTTACAAAATAATATTAAACAATTCTCTTTAATTTCAATTTTGCACAAAGAAAATCCTAAAACAAAGGTGATGTCATCCCTTGAAGGAGGATGTTTTGGCAAATTGAGCAAGTCGTTGGAGCTGGGCTGCAAAGTAGGGCCTCCAAAGGCCATATGGAAATCATCTAGATCCTCTCCACCTCAAAATTTCATGTGTCATGCTTTGATTCATCATCAACCACCATATGCCCCTCAAATGTGACATCAATCCCCTAGGGAGTGACGTTTTTCCCCTTCTGGGCAAGTCATTTGGCATGCAAAGGGTGGGATTTGTCTATCCAGCTATCTCCTAGGCCTCCGAAAGAATCTCTCTGTCGTCTGGCATGTGGGCCTATGTCAACCATCCTGTGGGCTGCTTGCCCTCATGGAAGCCCAAGCTAGGCTTGTTCTTCCAAACCTTGCCACCAACTTGTACCTGCAAGACAAATGGATACACCCTCCAAGGATATCAAGTCAAAGCATCATGATTAGTGAATGAAGTCAATAAAGGAGCCATTAAAGCATGTATACCAGGACTACATCATACAAACATGTGCTTAAGAAAATAAATGGTTTTCCAAGTTTGGTTGTGGAAGGGTTGGCATGGTACTTCTTTTCAATGGATAAAACCCCCTAAGTCTAGGAACAACCCTATCTGAGTCATGTGAATGAAATTGAATGGATGTTGGAAGTACTCAATGGGTATGGGGTTCATGATAGGCAAGGGTCCATAGTATCTCATCTATGGGTGCCTTTATGGAGGGTCTGATGTACCTTCATCCATAATGTATTTTTTCCAAGCCCATCAATTGCCTTTATCTTTCTTTCTTTGTATTTTCTTTCAATATAACATAGGGTGAGTTGGAGGGCACTTCCCTAGTATGGTGAGCATATAACGCCAGTGTCACCCACAAGTAATTTCATGGAAATGAGAAGGTTGGATCGTGATGAGACCCGCTTTCCCTCGGCCATGCAACTGAGAGCCATTACGCTGGTGTGATGGCCAGAAATGGTAATGTCATACCGTTAGATACCCATGGACGTGATAGGTTGGCTCGTGATTAGACCCCCTGTCCTCAACTGATCCTTTAATCATCTTTATTTATTCTTTTCATGGGGTCCTTATTTTCTTACGGAGAAGCTTTTCGTTTCTTTATCAGGATCCCCTAGGCAAAACATCTGGAAGGTTCTATCATTAGGATTTTATCTTTTTCCATCTAACTCCCCTTTGGTCCTTCAACCCCTTCTTCTCATGAAATGAGGAATGGTCCCTTCTAGGGCCAGTCTACCTGAAAATCCCAAGAGATGATGTCATGAGGGGAAATAATGATGGAAAGTGGTAACTATGGTCGAGAGTGGCACGATGAATCATCAAAGGAAGCTCCCAGAAACACCCCATCCTAAGGGTAGTCATCTACTTGAGTGCCCAAGTCAGCCACCAACATTTAAACAAGGCAAAGGCATAGTTTCCAAAGCAAATGTCTCATAATAAAAAATAACCTTTGATATACAAGCTTGAATGCCCCAAATATTAAAATTATACCCACCATCATACCTGACTTGTACTGCATGGAGCAAGACCCAAGTGACCTGTGGTGGCAAGCTGGTGTGGACGATGACCAAGTGATGGGTCACTGTGGTGGCGATGCAGGTCTCTAGCTATGCAAAAGGATATTGTTAGGCATGTGGTCTCTCGACACTCCATATCTGCAACCTAAGGGCCTCGAGACATAATATCCTCAGTTATACACAAAATGGAGATAGCAAGGCCTTACAACTATTTATGAACCTTGCGATGCTCCCATGATTTTGTGGACAACCATCGATATATAATAGGTTTTTCATGTTAAAGTTTCTAGAAGCATAACCATTCATGCACATACTATACATGGAAATGCTATGTTTTTATTTGAAAATATTCAAGTAATCATACAGACTATAAAGAGGACCACAAAATGGCATAAGTGCCACTGATTGTTTGGGAGGAACAAATACATGTGAAAGGATAAACAACCCAAGATTTGAAACATCTATTTTAGACTCGACAATCATATAACTATTACCACAAAAAGAGAATTCGGTTCCAACATCGGGCACATGCATGGACGACAGCCAAGCGCCATACAAAACTCGATTGTAAGATGTTTGGTATTTACTTTGCAAATGGATAGGAAGAGGGAAGTCATCGCTACCTTCCAACAATTGAACAGACTTTGGTGTATACTTGGACTTTTTTGCTCTTAGCTCATACGACTTTTTTAATCTCCTAGTAGTGGCGTTTTGGGTAGTATTATTATCATACTTTGGTTCACTATAAGAACCCTATGTTGACTCAACAGAAAGAGATGGGTTGGACAATTTAGGAAGAAACATAGTTGATCTGTTTTCCAAATTTTCAAAAAAAGGAGCATATGGAAGTGTTCATGTGTGTATTTTCTATATCACTTATTGGATTATTGACCACAGTGGGAGGTATTAGACCATCAACTTTGTATAGTCGACCATTAATATAATGAGACAATGTGACACATTGAGGGTTATTCTTCAACCCTTTACATTTTGAACAACCACATACCACTGGCGTGTCATAAAATATATCCAATTCACGGCGTAATATAGTTGACCCAAGCTGCAGTTTACTGGAAGATGGCATGTTACAATTGGCATGGTAAAGCAACTGTCCATTTCCATCAAACATTTGCTTGCGGTATCTTTCTTCTGAAAAGAGCTTGCGACATTTTTTAACTGGTGGAATATCTTGCTCATTCGAACTCGATCCCGATTTATGATCGTACACAATTCAATGAGCAATTATTCAAATGCACATGCATAAATGACATAAATTCAATCAGATAAATGAATTATAAATAAAATCTAGACTTACTTCAAACGGCGTGGGAGAAGTTGAGAAGCTTGCAACGATATGGAATGAGCTAAAATCTAAAGCATTGGCCATTTGATATTTTAACCTTATTTCCCTCCATTTGAGTAAAAAAACACACTGATACGTGCATGAATTTGATATTAAAAGTCATCAATGCTTTTATTTATTTTCTATCGCATTGGTG
>JASDQU010100336.1:606757-621916 GCA_032191745.1 Picea mariana
CCTGAAAAGAGCTTGCGACATTTTTTAACTGGTGGAATATCTTGCTCATTCGAACTCGATCCCGATTTATGATCGTACACAATTCAATGAGCAATTATTCAAATGCACATGCATAAATGACATAAATTCAATCAGATAAATGAATTATAAATAAAATCTAGACTTACTTCAAACGACGTGGGAGAAGTTGAGAAGCTTGCAACGATATGGAATGAGCTAAAATCTAAAGCATTGGCCATTTGATATTTTAACCTTATTTCCCTCCATTTGAGTAAAAAAACACACTGATACGTGCATGAATTTGATATTAAAAGTCATCAATGCTTTTATTTATTTTCTATCGCATTGGTGTGTTTGTATATATAGAACACACCAGTGCACTACACTATGAAACACATCGAACTGTTACATCTGCTAGAACATCTGTAAAGAAAAATATTTGTAAATTTTAGTAGCGGAGGTTTGCATTTCTACTTTGTTGATAAAATTCGTATCGATGTGTTTTTAAGTATATATATACCAGGGGGCACTAATCAGTGAGGCGCACCGATTTGACGACAATTTTAATTTTTTAAATATATAGTTTAATAAGTTTTTTTACATACAAACTCGTAAAAAAAAATAGTGAATAAAGAGAGGGAATTTCATATTTCAAAATGTATTTGTTTATAAATTAAAACACTATTCATTATTTCAATTTTTGGGCAGAATTTAGAGGGAAGATTTGTGGAAGAGAGATTTGCCGATTTGTGGAAGAGAGATTTGCCCCAAAAGACTTTGGAGTGGTTGGATTTTTTTTAATAGGCAAATTTGGAAGGGATCCGTAGGGCACATACAAATCTACAAAAAAGAAATTCAGGTATGTGATTTCATTCTATTGATCATTTCAATCTTTCTTTATTTGATTCAAACTATTTTCAATGCATGTTAGAGAAAATAAAAGGGTTTCATAGTTACCTTCGATATTGGAAGCCATAGTGTTGTTGTTGTTTTTTTTGGTTCCCCTCTTTTTTTAAGCAATAGATTTTTATAAGGTTTATTTTTTCAAGTAATAGATTTTTACAAGGTTTATTTAGTTGCATATGGGGCGTTTGGTATCCGTTGCAATGGTACCACTCATTGCATTGAATACCAAACCCTGTCATCCCTGTCATTGACAGTTATTTAAATAAAAAACTTATCTACGGTATGTTCTATGCAATATATAGGAAAATTACCCTGGTGTGCACTATATAGAGGTAGCGACTTGGTGCTCACTTTATAGAAAAGCGCATTGGGGCGCATATATCTGTGAAAAACACTTATTGATAAAAAAAAAAAAAAGTATTGATTTCATATCATATTCATACGGGTTAGAGTGTGCAAAGACTAATAGTACAAACTGATGCACTTATATGTTTGACACCCCGGTGCGTTCTGTTTAATGATGTGCACCGCAAAACTAGATTGTATAAAAATTTCATGATTTCTATTTCTGATGATTCTTGATTTTTTTAATACAAAATGGTTGATAGAAGTTCAAAGAAAACATCTTATTGCGACGAGCACAATGGTAGCTCATCCCAAGAAGAGAGGGAGACAAGTTCTTTAAGTTTTATTAAAAAGTTAATATATTTGAAATATTTGTAAGTTTAAATTAATGATCTGTATGGGTTAATGTGTGTTTTGTAGAGCAAAAACTTGAAGAAACTTGATAATATTGTTTGCAGTATGAGTGAAAAAGAATGTAAAATCTTTATGGAAATGTTGCAAAGAGAGGAAACAAGTGGATCGAAAGGTAATCAACATTAAGTTTTTCTTTGACTTTTACTAAAAATGATTTTCTTAACATTAATTGCTAACAAGTTTTCAACACTCGATTTCACATTTTTTGTAATTTTATGCAGGGATCGATAGCGAGGGAATGGAATCTCGTCCAAAGAGGATAAAAATTCATAAGGATATAAATGATGATGACGATTTGGTCATCCATTCATCTGGAGTGGTGTTTGAAGTTAATGAGAGGGGTAAATTGTTTTACAGGGCTTTGAGGAATATAGTGGAAAGAACGTATAGACGTAATTTTCACTTACAATACAAAAATCAATCCAGTGACTTCAAGAATCAGGTTATATGTACACTACAAGAAGCATTTCTGGAGCCATGGTCAATGAGACGCATGTTACTTGCAATCGCAAAAACTTAGAATAACAAAAAGGAATCATATAAAAGGTATTATTACTAAACATGTTTTTCTATAATGTGTTTCAATAATTACCAACTTTTTTTTTTCTATATTTACTTTCATGTCCATTTCAAAAAAAAATATTGTGCTTTTTCACTTTTCAAAAAGATTACGAAAATTCCGAGCTATAAACGAGGGTAAAGCCGATACATGTCGGTAGGGATGTCCAAAAAAGTGTACAAGGAGATGGTAAAAGAAATGAACATAATTTCATCACAGGAGGATACATCGCAAAAACAGCGTGCATAAGAGGTATTTTATCATTCATTTATTCTTTTATGTACATCAAATTTATTTATCATATTAAATATCAATTTTCAATTGTTTTGTTGCAAAAAAGAAAACAAAATGGAACCGAATCAACACATAATATAGGATAACAAGGAAAAGAAGGGTTGATCACAAAGTTTGTGAGTATTTACGTTTTCAACATTACTTAAGTTTTCATATTTGTTGTGATCTTTATATTAAAATAATTCATTTACATTCATCCATGAATGTCTTCTAATAGGTGTTAACATACAAAGAAGATTCAATTGAACAATTGATCAACATTGGGTTAAGTGAGGGTTGTGAGTATATGTTGAAGTATCAAGGTTTAATTGAACAATTTGGAAGTAGCTATGTTGGTTAACTTCTCTTGTTTTATAATTAATGGAACAATAAGAAACCTTATATTAATTATATCGATTATGCTTTGTTATTGCGTATTAAACATGTGGGAAACAAAGTATGGAGAGGAGCTTGTTATCCCCATTTCCTAGGGATAACTAAGGAGATGATGTATTGAGGCCCTCAGGTTGTAGACATGGAGTACCGAGAGACAAATGACTGACAATGTCCACTTGCACAGACATAGGCCCACCTCGCCACAATAGATCTTAGGGTATCCACCACATCAACTTGCTTCTGGAAAACATTGGGTCTTGCTCCATGAGGTACAAGCCGGGTATTATGGTGAGTTTCATTTCAATATTTGAGGYATTTGAGCATGTTGCATTTGAGAGTGCTTTTGATTATGTAACGTCTGCTTGGAAATTATGTTCTTTGCCTTGTTTCACCTTGGTGGTTGACGTTGTGCCCTAGTAAGTGGTCACCCTTAGGAATGGGTTTGCTTCTGGGAGGTCCCTTTAATGAGTCATCATGCCATTCCCGACCATACTTTTCATTTTCCACACTTCATCCCCTCATCTCCTTATATTTTGGAATTTGCGGGTGTACTGACCCAAGAAGGGATTGTCCCTCATTTCACGGGAAGAAGGGGTTGAAGGCCCAAAGGTATGTAGCTGGAAAAAGATGAAATCCAAATCATAACCTTCCAGATGATCTCCCAAATAGGTCTTGAGAACAAATGGAATGTTTCTCCTAAAAAATCAAAGACCTGCAAAAGCATTTATATTATATAGATGTCCCACTTGTTGAGGTGTGTACACTCATGCAGTGTCCCTTTCTTTCCATGCATATGGCACTCTGTATACCTCTAGCTTCAAGTGACACTGTGGTACTGCCCCCAAAGATAATTAATTAACCCATAGGGAGTACCCAATGTTTGGACCTTCATTAATTAATGGCAATAAATGGGCTTGGAAAAAGGATGCATTGAAAGCGAAGGTGCAACACACCCTCTACAAAGGCACCCATAAATGAGACACTACGATCCCTTGTATGTCCTAAATCCCATTCCTAAAAGTCTTGCCCCCATCCATGTCACCTTATTTACATGAATTAGAGAGGGGTCCAATTGGGAAACACTCCTCGACTTGAGGTATGACTCACCCAATAGGTCGCTTTGTCAATCCTCCCATACCTAAACTTGGCAAAATGCATAGGGTCTTTGAGCACTTGTTTAGTTTGATGAAGTGTTTTTTGATGCACATGCTTAGGTGGCTCTTTTATTGATTTGATTTACTCATCATGATGAATTTTACATGAGATCCTTGGAGGGCGTATTCATTGTCTTTGCAGGACCTTGCTTGGTGGATAGTTTTGGAGGAACAAGCCTAGCTTGGGCTTCCTTGGGGCATGAATCCCAAAAGTTGGATACCACAGCCTGCATACCAAAGGATGATGATAGCCTTTTGAGGTTTTAGAGTCACATTTGAGAACCTCACCTAGCCCCTACTAGCCCAACGTTTTGTCTTAGGAGGCCAAACCGTCACATTTGGGGGGCTTGACGTCACCCTAGGGCTAGGGTTTTGGTGTTGAAGATGGACACTTGGTATTTTTGAAGAGGAAGGCCCTTTTCATTCTAGAGATGATCCTAATGCATAGAGGATCCTTAGGAGGCCCAACGACCTCCTCCCTTGGCTCAATGACTTGGTAAAAATGTCAAAACGTCACCCTATAAAGGGTTGACATCATCTTTAGGGTTTCTTATTTGAAATTTTTTAAATTGAATTTGAATCTAATCATGTAGAAGGGTAAAAGAAAGGGAAACATCTCCCTTGTTTTTTGGTTTACCCTAAGTTAAGTGGACAAACACTTTTTAGAGGATTTGTATAACTAGAGATCAAACTCTTTTCCTTAGATCATAGCATTCTTACTTGGAGAAAGACTTCTTTGCTAAAATTTGTGCCCTATTTGGAAAATTTTACATATATGTCTTTGCTAGTATCTCTTGTGATGATTTGTCCTATCTATTGGATGAAGAAGTAAGACACTATCTTTCTTGGAGACTATTTCTTGCTTTTATGGTGGAATTTTCTTGGTTAAAAGGAGTTTATCTTGTTGATGCTTGGACTAGGTAAGGAATCTCTCTTGTTATTGATTCTTTTCTTGGTTGTAAGGTTAATTTGTTAATATTTTAGGGAGTATAAGGGCATACAACCCCACTAAGACCATCATAATTGTCTTGGAATAATTTTTTGCACAAAGTATTATTTGGAGAAGTAAAAGGGCTTACACCCTCCTAGTTTTTTCCTACCTAGTCTTGCTTGTCATGGGGAGTAAAAGGGCTTACACCCCCAAGGAAGTAGCGCAACTAGATCTTTCATTTAAAAGACTCCATAACCCAATAGTTAAAAGCACTAATCTCTTGCATTGGAGAAATAAAATCATTGCATTAGGATACATAAGATCATGAGGTAATGAAATTGTTTAAATTGGAATCTTTTCTATATGCTCAAGGCTTGCCAAGGCCACTAAGGCTTCGCGATTCTCCAAGAATTTATTGTTGGTGTAACAAATTTATGCTATATCCATTAGGGCTGCAACAAAATACTTCATAACTTTCAAACTTACTCATTTTCTAACCGTTAAAGTTTGCTACAAAGCTACCAAATTAATCTACTAGTTGTTGTGCTTCTTTTGGGTGGTTTACTTGCAAGTTTCGGTGGTTGGATTTTTCTGTTGTAACACTTGTTTGCTACATTCATAAGGCTGCAATAATATATCTTCAATACTTGTATCTAACATCCTTTAATTGTTTCTAAAGTCTTGTGCTAGCATACTTGAGTTACACTAGTAATTGCTAGTTAGTATATTGCACTTTTTCTTGGACTTTTAGTGGCTTGTTTAGCAACTCTTTTTATCATTTCATTGTTGATTTATATCATTATATACTGCTACTAATTAGGATAGAAAGCTTCACTTGCTTTTGCATAGGTTTATTGGGCTTGTATCTTGTATTTTCTTGTGTCTCGAGTAGGTACAACAATCTTCCGCAGGTACTCAAGAACTTGGAAACCATTGACCATCTCCGAGACTCATTTTCGAGCCTTCCTCCACTTAGAAGTTTTGACCTATAGGGGCTTCACTTCCATAATATCCCTTTCCACTTCATTTTCCCCTAAGGTCACCCGAGATTCCCCCCTTGTGTTGGATTTATCCTTCAATAAAGTGAGGGGAGGGTTTATCTAAGGTGACAGTTGGTATACTCTCCCACAGTTATTGCCATCTCATGGATTGGGTCAGGCTTTGTCCAACCTATAGTTTGTGCGATAACAGAGCCAACATAAAATATTTTGTAAACCGACATGAGGCAAGGCTTCAAAACGATGTGTATGGTTTATGAATCACTCCTTGCTATGGTACACTTTTTGATTTACGTAATCGTGTATATTTTACTATATTATAAATGTAGATTTACTTATTACAATTTATATATGTTTGCAGATGGATCATGAACAATTGGAATGTCAAACACAAGTTGAGGAAGAAAACATCTATTTCAATAGCCAAAGTACACTATCGTCTACTACTGATCTAGAAATGAGGAGTGCACACAACTCGAGAAAGGACACCAGTTCAAGTGATAAGTGGCAATCGATATAATTGAATGTTACTACAAGTTGTATGTTTTGGAATATCGGTCTGTAAAAATCAGGGATTTTGCTTAATGTAGTGGACATAATGTCCCAATTGCATCACGACATGTTACCAATAACTACAACGATTACATATTGGTTCAGTTTTGATTATTGTGGACCTTTACGTTGTCCCATTTTGTATGACCATGGGTCTCTTATTTATATATAATAAAACAAGTTTCTTATTTTATTGCTTTGTCAAATGTTGCATTGTTGATTATTTAATATGTGAATGATTTACATTGCTACAAAAATTACTTAATTAATATGTGAATAATTCACATTGCTACAAATAATTGATTAATTAAAATGTGAATAATTCACATTGTTGCAAATAATTGATTAATTAATAATGTGAATGATTTACATTGTTGCAAATAACAGAGGTTTAATCTGTTGGATAAGGCATTAATGCAATCATTATATCAAAATGCAATAACATAACTATAAAGAAACAATATTACTATAAAAATATTTGTAAAA
This sequence comes from Picea mariana, assembly GCA_032191745.1. NCBI lineage: Eukaryota > Viridiplantae > Streptophyta > Pinopsida > Pinales > Pinaceae > Picea > Picea mariana. The sequence continues at coordinate 613,772 of JASDQU010100336.1, forward strand.
AAAAAAAATTAAAATATATACATATCGGTGCATAATTATGAACTCACAAAATGGTGTCTGAAACAATATAAAAATCAGTGTTTTTTAAGGGGTTATACGCACTAGTGCATATTAAACATATTGAAGCATTGATGCATATTAATTATACTAAAGCATCGGTGCATAAAACATGCGATAATATGTATCATTTTAAAATTTTACGGTGGGCATGTGATAAATATGCACTGGTTCTTTAAATATAATAACAATACCGATGCTTTAAATAAAATAAACACACCGGTGCAAAAAACATGCAATAATATATATCGTTTTAAAATTTTACGATGGGCATGCGATAAATATGTTAGAAAAGTGGGTGTGCTTGTTTAACCATAGACAATATAGCAATATTGTCACCCAACCATAGGCACAAATGCCACCTCCGAGCACCTTAAGCTTGATAGAGAATAATTCTGGTAGCAAATCAATAGCCAACCAAGGCTAATGCACAAAAAAAAGATAACCAAGACTGATCAAAAAGTCCAACCCAGAAAGACCGAAATTATAGGTTTGCAGTGACTGCAGTTGCAACTATCCTTCAGACTTGCGCACTAAATTTCTGCAATTGCGAGTTGTGTCTTTCAAATGAGCTCTGGCATCCTGTATTTATACTTCTCCTCCTTAGCTGTCTGGGCCGACTTCTCATTCTGGAGGCTAAAAACTCAATATTGAATAGTTCCTTTAGCCGACTTGTATTCTAGGGTTATGTCCAATGCTTTATGGTTTCTTCTTGCTTCCCGGAATATTTTATTCGTGTCAAGGTTACACGTGGAGGTTAATACCTCCCGCAGCTACCATAATATCAACACTCCCTCCTAGCTAGTGTATTATTGAAAGAAATGGTCTCGAGCACAAACATACCATTCAACCGGTAGCATCATCATAGCCACACATGCTATCTCATGATTAGATCACGAGCACCATCATCACTATCAATATCATCTGATAACATCAACTGCATCATCTCTCGAAGCCATACTCCATCTGAGTAATCATGCATGATGTTGAATAAGTCACTCACTCCACAAAGTGATATAAGAACCATTATTTTAATCCGGACATATGTCCTAGAAGAATAAGTGTTCCAACAGATGTTGGAAGCCACGCCATGGGCTACAAGGACTGTTCTTCTAATCCAAACATACGTTCTAGAAGAATAAATGTCCTGGACCATTTTCCGTTTGGAGAATGTCTATCCACCAACACACTGACTATCCATCTAGTTGATAATCATTTCCAACACTATTGATAGTCTACATGGCAATCAGAACAATGTCATTCAATAGAACACAACTATGTCTATCCATAGTAGTACACAACTACTATCCAGTGGTACACAACCACACCAAGTAGCACATGACTACTTAATCATTGACACATAGTCACAACCAGTGGAACACATCCATCACAGTAGCATACATATATTTTCCAGAGACATACAGTCTCCATAGCAATCATATCATCTGATATCAACTTGCATAAAAAAATATCATGATATAAACTAAGTCATCCGAGCCATTCTTCCACTCACATTTGTGAGATCTGGAAGAGCATCTACCCTCAGAAGGTAAAACATCAACCATGGGCTATATGGACTACTCTTCTCAAGCATAGAAGAATAATTGTCCCTGGTTTCTGAGCCTGGACCATTCACCTAACTGGGCCATTCCTCCGACACTAATCATAGTGCAACTTGGAGAGAATGAGTCTGCCCTAGGGAATTCTTGTCCCTGATTGTTGAACCTGGACCATTCACCTAACTGGGCCTTTCCTCCAGCACTAATCATAGTGCAACCCGGATAGAATGAGTCTACCCTAGGGAATGACTATCCAGACCATTTCCTAATGGAAATCATTGTCTTGCACCAACCTCCAAAACATACCATTCTTCAAAACTTCTCAAAACTGTGAACTTCGAAAGAATCACTCCCCGGCGAGGCGGACCATTCGACTTGACCACTACTCAGAGTGACTGCAAAGAAGAATGATTGTCCTAGACCATTCCCCCACACTGGCCACAAGGGGAATCATTGTCTATGTTACATGAACAATCTACTGGACCATTTTCATTACGAAAATGACTGTCCGATCTAGACTCTTTTCCGAACTGGAAAATGTTTGTCCGTCATAAATCTCAAACCACTTTCTAAACTAGAAAGGAACTGCTCATCCTAGACCATTTTTCAAATTGAAAAATGATTGTCCATAAATCAATAACACATAAGTTCTCCCTCCCAACCTGAGAGTAATCTCTTCCGTTTTCAATAAGGAATTTGTTTCCACGAGCCCTAACTTGTTTCTTGAGTATGCAAACTTTTCATCTTGGGCAGAGGTTTTACCAAAATATCTGCTACCTCCTCAACTGTGGAGATATATTGGAGAACCACTTCTCTTTTATGGACTTCATCACGGAGAATAATGCTTGATCTCAATGTACTTCATTATGTCATGGAATACCAGTTTTCTCTGAAGGCTTCAAATAGCTCTGATCACTACAATATGGTCGAATTGAACACTTTTGTTTCCTGCTAGATCATAACATCGTGGCAAGGCTCAAACTGAAACATATCCAAGTAGCACTTCTTCTATCATCATGAGAGTTTTCCATGGATTAGCAATCCATCATCCCAGAATTCTGAGTAACTATTATGATACACCATATCTGTCATAGAAAGTTTTCACCACGCTTCTGTTGTATATGAGATACTCTTCATCAGGTTGTTTGAATCCTTACAAGGCCTTCTTATATCTGCATACACGAGTCTCTTTCTGGTATGAACTTCTTTCTCACTTGCTTTATTTGGAAGAACAATCTTTTACATGTAAATTCCAATCCATGGATACTGCAAGAGGTATATCTAGTTGACTAGAACAAGTTGTTGTCATAGTCTTCTCCCTCCATCTGGAAGAATCTCTAAATCTTGCAATGCTTCCATTCATAAGTCTTTTTCACATTTTGATACACTGTTCTTTATCATGACTTCCATTTCTTCCGCTCGATTGCTTCTTAGTGAGTTCAAACCAAGCTGGTAGTCTTGTGATTCTCGGTATAATAACTAGTTGTTCTTGTTTTTCTTTATATCTTGGAATCTTCATGTTCTTCCTCATGTCTCCCTTTATCTCTTGGGCCCATGGGGTCTTCTGTATGCCCTAAAGATTCCAACTTATTCCTTTCATCATAGGATCGTGCATGTAGATGGACAACCAAGGATACTTTGAGGCTTCTTTTCGAAGAAGACTTTTTCTAGAGTCAAACTGAACACATGTTGCTTATCATGGTTGTTAATTTCAATTGGAACATGGACATATACTTCATAATCCTCAATGGATCATATAATTTAGGATTAGCTCCATCCTAATCCTTGCTTCATACATGAATGCATGCTCTTCTTTTGGAATTTTGTAATCAACTCCCTCCATCTAAGAGAGTCCATGCTTCCTTTTGCATCCTTATTGCCTTCTGCAAAGTGTCACAAGTCAAGTCTTTTTCTAATTTCCTCTTAATTGCTAACTTCTTCTGGGTTTCTTCAAGTTTGATTATGATTTCAACTTATCTTGTAGTTGTTACTTATGTAATAGCCTCCATAGGAATTGTTACCAAAGATTGTCAACATACTTCATGTTTTCATGTGTATTGCTTGACTTGTAGTCATTGTGATAACAATCCTTATCCTTTGAATCTTCCATAAGTATTGTTTCCCTTGAACATATTTTCTTCTAAGAAATAGATATACATGATGTGTACATGAACTATGTAAACATGGTATATACAAGAGCTTTGAAGAATATTGTTACATTGACTTAGAAGAAGAAGTTTGTTTTATCCTGCTTCACTTTCTTTGAGGGTTCCCTTTCTTCGACAACTTTTGCTTCGTCTGTTTCCTTCCTTTTCTTTAACTCAGGACAATGGTTCATGTAGTGGCGATATTTTCGACAGTTGAAGCATTGTTTATTTGACATATCCTTTTCTTGATTTGGTTTTTCCTTGAGCCAAACTTCTTCTTATTCCTGAAATTCTTGAACTTTGCTGTGAAATCTTGATCATCGTATTTCTTTTGGGATTTCTCTTTTGCGTTAATCCTTGATTCTTTTTGTGCACAGAAAATCCAAAGTTCTTCAAATGTGGGACAATCCTTTCTTGTGTTCATGCTTGTGGCAAATTCATCCCATGTCTTGGGAAGACCATTGAGTACTATATTTACCAGTACCTTCTCTGAAATGATTTCTTCAATAGCTTGTAGTTGATCTCTTAACTGAGAGATTCTCACAAGGTATGATGTTATGCTATCATCATCATTCATTTTCATGTCACAGATTTCATTCTTCAGACTCATTACTTGTCCAATGTTTCTGACTAAGAAGAGGTTAGTTAGGGCATCGTACATCTTCTTAGATGAGTCAAGATTAGAGACGTAGGGTATCAAGTGGTCTTTTACAGAGTCCACTATGATACTCATGGCATTGATGCCATTGTCTTTGAGCTTCTACATAACTACAACGTTCTGAGGTTCCTTCTCTTTTGCTTCTTCAAACTATGGTTCCACGATCTTTCCTTTCACGATATTCAACACTTTATTCTTGGCAAGGATGAAATCAATCCTTGTCTTCCATGCTCTGAAGTTAGAAGCTCCTTCTAACTTGTTTTCTGACTTCATAGAGTAAGTCATGATTACTTTTACTTGATCAACCTTTGATTTTGACTTGGTCAACCTTTGACTCTGACCAAAAACTCAAACTTGACGTCTTAGCTTGCTAAGAGTACCAAAAGGTGCACTAGGCTAGGGTGTACTAGGCTATCCATAAATTAGGTCAATCTCTTCACTTAAGGTTCCTCAACAAGAGGGTTAGGGTTTTGTTGCTGCAACAAAAAAATTGACTGCAACTACAACTATAACTGAGCAAAAATCCTCCCAATCTATCTTCTAGTGGTTAGACTGTCCGAAGATAGTGTGGGCCCATAACCTGTTAGAAAAGTGGGTATGCTCGTTTGACCATAGACACTATAGCAATATTGTCACCCAACCATAGGCACAAATACCACCCCGAGCACCTTAACCTTGACAAAGAAGAATTCCAGTAGCAAATCAATAGCCAACCAAGGCTAATGCACCAAGCAAAGATAACCAAGATTGATAAAAAAAAGTCCAACCCAGAAAGACCGAAATTACAGGTTTGCAGTAACTGCAGCTGCAACTACCATCCAGACTTGTGCACTACTGAATTTCTGCAGTTGCGAGCTATGTCTTTCAAATGAGCTCTAGTGTCCTGTATTTATACTGCTCCTCCTTAGCTGCCTGGGCCGACTTCTCATTCTGGAGGCTAAAAATTCAATATTAAATATTTCCTTTAGCCGACTTGTCTTCTAGGGTTATGTCCAATGATTTAGGGTTTCTTCTTGCTTCCTGGAATATTCTATTCTTGCCAGGGTTACACGTGGAGGTTAATACCTCACGCAGCTACCATAATATCAACAAAATACATATTGGTTCTTTAAATATAATAACAACACCAGTGCGTTAGTTAAATTAAATGCACCAGTGCGTTAAATAATATAAACGTACTAGTGCTTCAGAACAAAGGATGACTCATACATCTCACCTCGAATATTTGAAATTTCAGTACCTTTCAATGCACAGGGTAATACACGCATGAGAACGTATGAATTATAAAAGCATTGGGATGAACAAAAAGTACAGGCGCATTGGTGTTGCATACAACAAAATGGGAATATGGGGCGTAATAGCTATAACTGCCTCGGTGCATTTGCATCATAGGTACGCATTGAGGCAGTAATGTAATGGAGAACTGACACGTTTTCATCTTATGTACGTACCGGGGCATTTCATGTAATGGCACCCGATGCATTTTCATTTTATGTACGCATCGAGAACTTATGTAATGGTGCATCGATGCATTTTTTTGGTTTTATGTCTGTTTCAGGGAATTTAATATAAGGTTGTTTCGGTGCATTTTAGATTTAGGTACGCACCAATGTGTTTTATTTAATGGCGCACCGATGCGTTTTGACAATAAAAGCACCGGAAAAATAAACTTCCACTACAACCTTTGCCTACCTAGTTTTTTTTAGTTATATGTAACATCCGTTAAAACCTCCGCAACCAATAGAGGAGGTTGTAGCGGATTTTTTTTTTGAAAATTTTGCCAAATTTTGTAGCACTAAAAACCTCCGCTAGAAGTTGTTCTCCTTGTAGTGTTATGGGAGTGATTCCACTGGGTGAGGAAATCTATGTTGCAGACTCAACTTAGGTTGTTAATGGTAGGATTAATGACCTCAAGTCAAAGGCACATGGCATATAAATGGAAGTTAATAGGGTTTTTAATAGCGTGCAAGTGAAGACTCTATCTTCTTTCCCAATTGAGAAATCTATAGAACCTATTGTTTCGACAGGGTTTGAGTGGTTAAGATTTGGTTTTATGGATCAAATTTTGAACTTTGTAGAGTTTAGTGGCTTAATTCTGAAGGTAAAAGCTTTGAATCTTGTACATGAAGTGTTATCTTTCGAGGTTACTCCAAAAGTATTTTCACCTTCCTATGAGAGCAATATGTCTCCTAGTTCCTTGCAAATGCTTCATGGGCATATGAATGGCTCAATTAGGTGGATGTTTGACCTTGATTAAAGTGTTGGCATGATACTCTTACCTAGGAGGTTGATACCATAGCCAACTTATTGAATATCCAATTTGGTGCACACAATGGGGAAGTTGGTTGCTCGACTAGGAGAGGTACCTACCTAGAAGGAGGATCATTAAGCACTTGGAGAAGGGCACTTAGCACTTGGATATTAGGACCATGTGATATATACCTTAGAGGTTGGACACTTGACTTGAGGATTTTTGGGTTGACTATCATGCTTCATAGAGGTTGGTAATGGACTTGGACACATATGTTGAGGAAAAGCATTGGAGCTTACTGACCACATCGACACACGTGAGGGTGGCATTGGGCACATCAGAGGGCATAACACACAAATAGAGGAGGAGTCTGAGGACACTTGGATAATATACCAATATGAAAGATTGAACATTGGAATAACACCTTGTTGAAGTGTGCACCATCTTGGAGGAGAGGTGTGGAGCACAAGATCAAGTTTTCGAGGGTGCTTCACTTTGGGGATTGGATAAACCCTAGTTTAACACATGTGCATCCTTGTATTGTAGAGTGATCCATTTGGGGTTGTCTTGTTGGTTAGTTGTATGGAAACATGTCCTTATTTTATGTTAGCCTCCCTCTCCTATTTGTATGTATAAGGGATGAGAGAGTAGATGTTAGGGTTCATGAGGAAGCCCTTCCAGTTAAACACCGGGGCTCATGAGAAACCCCTTGAGAAAATAAGAGGACAAAGATACATCTTGGATGTTCTTGGAGAGACTACTATGGTATGATGTTATGTAATGTCCCCATTCACTTAGGAGTCATAAGGGAGAAATTTCACTAGCCTAATAGTTCCCGTGGGGTAAGGCGGAAAATGACCAATGGCACATGACTTGCCTAGGAAAAACTTTATAAAGTTAAATTGGGGAAAAGGGGGACATGGGTCATAGGCTAACGAAAAGTCACTTTTAAATTATAAAGTGAAGGAGCCATTAAAGTGAATTTAATAAAATAAAATAAATAAGTGAGCGGGAAAAGACTCAAGTGAATATTAAAAGGGGAAAATGAGGAGTCTGTCCTCATTCTTGGAATTGCTCATTTGGAAAATAGATTTGAGAGCTCTTGAGAAGAGAGTCTAGGGTTTTGGGAAACCCTTTGCATTTAGCTGTGGTTTCGATGTTGAAAATATACAACCTATTCATATTTGAGGATAGGATCACTTTAGATTCGGTCATTGTTCTTCATTGCTACAGAGTTTTATCTTCTTACAGTTGAATATCTTTGAGTATTTTTAGTTCCTTGTGTGAGGCGACTGGTTTTCTCCAGTGTGGGAAGATTTTTCCATTGTGGTGGCAATTTCCTCATTGTGATGGAGTAATACTTATTGTGGAGGGTGGACCATACATCCTTTAAGCTTTTCCAGTGTGGGGGTTGAGTTTTATACATTTTGGGTGCTACATACTACAGTCTGGGCATATTTTTTGGGTCTTGGA
>JASDQU010100336.1:621963-668195 GCA_032191745.1 Picea mariana
TCTCTCTCTCTCTCTCTCTCTCTCTCCAGATCATTGTATTATGATAAGGGGGTCACTAGGTCTACTTGAAGGAGCATGGAACCTTTTTGCGGAGCAATATATACAACCAAGAGGTCGAACCCTTCCACCATATATGATATATATCTATTGTTGACTAAAATATCGGTGTGGAGAGTCATATTTCCTCAAGACCAAGAGCTAGGAGGGTGCTATGTATTTTCTGGGCAACGTATAGCTTGTTGGAGGTCATTCTTTTGTTGGGAATGGTTAAATGTTATGTTGGGCGAATTTGTATACCAAAAGTGATGTTTATCTATCTTCCACTTTGCGTCGGTGTAATACAAATATGCATGCCAATCTCTAAGTTATTCCCTATTGTGTATTTTTCCATATATAAGTTAGAAATATTTAATTATTTGTTGTTATAAACTTCTGAAGTAATTGATGGTTTATTTTTAATATGACAGCGAGAGATAATAGATAGACCTGTTCCATATTTACTTCATGTTATATCAATTTTTTTTATACTTTTTGAGGTTATTTGGTACATGCTTATGGGTGTTGAAATGTTTCATATGGGGCTGTAAATTATCAAGAAATTATTTCGTTAGCAAGAACTATAGACTGCCATTATAATAAATTTGGAATGTAGAGTCCACACCGCAGATTTAATAAAATATTTCTATATATTGGAGGCTGGAATATTACAGTGGTATCAAAGTGAATTATACGTTCACATATGATTTCCTTGTAGTGGATGTGCCATAAAATAATGTGGTACTCAGAGTTCAATGGATATACTCCATTGGGAAATACACTAATGATCAAAGGACTATGGAAATGGAATTCACGGGTCCGGATGGCAAAAAGGTAGTCTTAAGAGAAATGCACTAGTATCCGCCTAAGATAGTGTCATCACACAACATGGAGGCAATGATGCGGCATGGAGATATAGAGTGGAAAGTTGAGTGCTATATTTCTGACAATGAGCCACTAGATCATCCTCAACAACATCCAGACGATCTTCAGGTATTAATTCTTAAACATCAAAGGGTTTTTGGTGACATTCCTCCAGGTGTACCTACAGATAGATGATTCATGCATGTGATGGAATTAGAAGAAGGGGTCCAAGCAGTCATAACCAACCCCTACCAGCATCCCAAAACTTACAAAGACGAGATTGAGAAAACTATCAAGGAGTTTCTCAAGATGGGTCACATTCTACCTAGCTCTAGTCGGTTTGCTTCTTCGATGGTATTGGTCAAGAAGAAGGATGACACCTTAAGAATGTGCGTTTATTACTGAGCCCTTAACAAGAAGACCATAAAGAACAGGTGCCCAATTCCAAGGATCAATGAGTTGATAGATGAGTTGAGGGGAGAAAAATTCTTTTCCAAAATTGATCTCCATACAGGGTATCACCAAATCAAGGTTCGGGAACAAGACATTCTGAAGACCTCTTTCTGATGCCATTATGGGCATTGTGAGTACCTGGTTATGTCGTTTGGGATAACCAACGCTCCTAATACATTCCAGTCTTGCATGAACAACGTGTTCAATAGGCAGCTGCTGAAGTTTTTTTCGATCTTATTTGATGACATTCTTATTTATAACAGGACTTGGAAGGAACATCTTAGGCATATGGATGAAGTATTGGGGATTTTGGAGGAATGGAAACTCTACGCAAAGGAGTCTAAATGTGAGTTTGGCATGACCAAGATTCTTTATTTGGGGCATGTGATCAGAGAAAATGGGGTTCAGGTACACCAAGAAAAGATTAGGGCAATTATCGAGTGGCCTACCCCTAGGAATGTAACAGAATTGAAGAGCTTCCTAGGCCTTTGCACTTATTACATGAAATTTGTTAAGGGGTTCTCACAGCTAATAACACATCTTACATATCTCACTAAGAAAGGGGATTTCAGTTGGTTGAATGAAGCACATGTGACATTCAAGATGATGAAACATGTGATGAGTTCTTGTCCTATGCTAGCCTTACTAGATTTCACTCAACCATTCGTGCTTGAGTGTGATGCTTTCAGGATTGGGATAGGAGCTGTGTTAATGCAAAACAACCATCCCATTGTTTTTGAGAGCCTTAAAATTAAGGAGTATGAGAAAAATTATTCGATATATGAAAAGGAAATGTCGGCCATTATGCATGCATTGGCTAAATTCAAACAATACTTGAAGGGGAACATGTTTAAGGTGAAGATAGATCACAATAGCCTAAGGTTCCTCATGGAGCAGAAAAAAATGAGTGAGCGACAACATAAGTGGATCAACAAGATTCAAGCCTATGATTTTGAGATCGAGTATGTGAAGGGAAAGAACAATGTGGTAGTTGATGCCCAGTTGATGCCCTTTCTACACTACCATCCACTCTCTCCCTCATGGATATTTCAATCGACTGGAAAGTTCTTCTTTTGGAAGAATATTCCAAGGACCAGTTTTCTTGTGATATCCTTAACAGTTGGACACATGATGATCGGTACAGAGTCATTGATGACATCAGTTATTACAAAGACATAATCTACCTTGTACCAGAATCTCAACTTAAGGAAAAAATCATGCATGCAACACACAGTTCCCCATTGGCAGGACACATAGGATACTTGAAAAACTGTAGGAAGATTCGAGAAAGATTTACATGGAAGGGCCTTAAGACAAATGTGTTGAGGTTCATAAGAGAATGCAACGTCTGCCAACAAAACAAGGCATAACACACTTACCCTGCTAGACTACTTCAACCGCTTCCCATCCCCGAACAAAAATGGGAAAGCATCTCTATGGATTTCATCATTGGGTTGCACCAGGTGTAGGGGAAAGACTGTATCTATGTGGTGGTTAACAGGCTCACGAAGTTTGCACACTTATTTTCCATACCCTTGAGGTATTCAATAGCACAGGTAGCAGAGTTAGTCTTCAGAGAGGTATTCTGATTACATGGGTTGCCAAAGACCATTGTTAGTGATAGGAATACCATATTCATAGGGGAGTATTTTGGCAAGAGCTATTCAAACTGGTAGGAACGGAGTTGACCCCGAGCACAAGTTACCACCCTCAAACTGATGATCAGATTGAGATAATGAATAAGTGGTTGGAAGGTTATCTTAGGAAGTATGTGTCAGGCCAACAAAAAGCCTGAAAAAAATGGATACAATTAGGGGAGCAATAATACAACACCACCTATCATATGTCGATTGAGATGACACCCTTTCGAGCCTTGTATGGATATGATGCACCCACATTTTTGGATCATATATTTGAAGATAGTCGGGTGCCTAAGGCTAAGGACTGGATTTAGGAGAGATAAAATATTCTACATACTCTGAAGGATAATTTGGAAACAACTCAGAATTAGCAGAAGATCTACGCAGACAGGCATAGGGTGGAGCGTAGATTTTAAGTAGGGGACTTGGTATACCTATGCCTTCAACCTTATAAAAAATCATCGCTCAAAATGAAGGGGGAAGAAAAAATAAAACCTATATTTTATGGACCCTACAGGATCATGAGGCGTATAAGAGAGGTGGCATACGAGTTAGAGATTCCAGAGGGATGCAAAATACATAATGTCTTCCATGTCTCATGTCTCAAGAAGGCATTGGGGCAACATATCGCCACGTCTACGAAGTTACCACCCCTAGATGAAGAAGGGGAATTGACTCTGGTTCCGGAGGAAATTTTGGAGGTTAGGGAGCGAAAGTTGAGGAGCAGGACCATCAAAAAGTACCTTGTTAAGTGGAAGGTTCAACCTATCAAGGACTCTACTTGGGAAGGAGAACATGTGCTCCAACATCCTCGATTGAAATTGCTTGTAGAAAAGTAATCTTAGGCGGGGAGGACTGTAATGTCCCCATCCTCTTAGGAGTCACAAGGGAGAAATTTCGCTAGCCTAATAGTTCTCGTGGGCTAAGGTGGAAAATGACCAAGGGGACATGAATTGCCTAGGAAAAACTTTATAAAGTTAAATTGGGAAAAAGGAGGACATGGGTCCTAGGCTAACGAAAAGTCACTTTTAAATTATAAAGTGAAGGATCCATTAAAGTAACTTTAGTAAATTAAAATAAATAAGTGAGAGGGAAAATACTGAAGTGAATATTAAAAGGGGAAAATGAGGAGTCTCTCCTCATTCTTGGAATTGCTCATTTGGAAAATATATTTGAGAGCTCTTGAGAAGAGAGTCTAGGCTTTTTGGAAACCCTTTGCATTTATCTCTGGTTTCGGTGTTGAAACTATACACCCCAGTCATATTTGAGGATGGGATCAATTCATATTTCGTCATTGTTCTTCATTGTACATAGTTTTATCTTCTTACAGTTGAATATCTTTGAGTATTGTCAGTTCCTTGTGTGAGGTGACTGGTTTTCTCCAGTGTGGGAAGAGTTTGCCATTGTGGGGGCGATTTCCTCATTGTGATGGGCATAATAATTATTGTGGATGATGAACCATAAGCTTTTCCAGCGTGGGGTTGAGTTTTATACATTTTGGGCGCTGCATACTACAATCTGGGCATATTTGTTGGGTTCTGGACGAGTTCTTCTCTGATGGTTGAATCTCTCTCTCTGCATATCATTGTATTATGAGAAGGGGGTCACTGGGTCTACTTGAATGGGCGTGGAATCTTTATTGAGAATTATGTACAACCAGGAGGTCGAACCCTTCCACCAACTATGAGATATATCTACTATTGACTGAAATATAAGTGTGGAGAGTCATATATCCTCAAGACCAAGAACTAGGAGGGTGCTATGTATTTTTTGGGCAACGTATAGCTTGTTGGAGGTCATTTTTTTGTTGGGAATGGTTAACTGTTATGTCTGGCGAATTTGTATACCAGAAGTGTTGTTTATCCATCTTCCACTTGGATTCAATGCAATACAAACCTGTAGGCCAGTCTTTAAGTTATTCCCTACTGTGTATTTGCCCATATACAGGTAAGAAATATTTAATTATTTGCTATTATAAACTTCTGAAGTAATTGATGGTTTATCTTTAATATGACAACGAAAGATAATAGATAAACCAGTTCCATATTTATTGCCTGTTATATCGATGTTGTTTATACTTGTTGAGGTTATTTGGTACATGCTTATGGGTGTTGAAATGTTTCATATGGGGCTGTGAACTGTCAAGAAATTATTCCATTAGCAAGAACTATAAATTACCATTATAATAAATTTGAAACGTAGAGTCCACACCGCATATTTAACTTAAATATTTCTATATATTGGAGGCCAAAATATTACACGTTAGGGTTTGCTATCGTGATGACCAGGGTGTTGTGTTGAAATATTGTAACTGCAAAAAGTATTCTATTTATTATTGATGCATTATTCATCAGATCAATCCCCTTTTGTGGATTGATCATGTCGGGTATTGTAAATGCCAAATCCCCTTTTGCGGATTGGTCAAACCCTAATTGTAATAGGCTAAATGAGAAGTTGGCCCCAAAATATATTAAAGTGGTTATAACCACCCAGAATGAGAAGTCGGCCCTGCCAGTGAAAAGACACCTCAGTTCAGTGCCTGCCAGATTGTATAAATAAGAGAGGTTGGCGCCTCATTTGTTCACTCACTCACTTGTTCATCAGAGCACAAGTTCAAAGCTGCAGTTGGAGAAGAAGGAAGAGAGAGAGAGAGGCGCATTCTTGGGAGAAGAATTTATGTATTGTTTGAGTTATCTCTTGGCATTGTATTGCCTATCTATATTAAGGAAGTTTTTGCTGGGTTTTCTCCCCCATGAGGGTTTCCCAGGATAAATGATGTGTCTCTTGTGATTGTGTATTTCTCAGTGATCCTATCTGTGTTATGGTTATCTAGTAAATTGAAAAGAAACCTAATAATATCTTAAACCTTAACATGGTATTAGATCTAAGCCGAAGAGAGCATCTTTCACAAGAAGAAGAAAAATGTCACCGTTGTCGTACATGCAAATTAGGGCTTTTTTATTGAAGAAGAATTGCAGCCCCAAAGCCATCTAGAAAAGTGCGCCCTTCCTCAAGGAACACTTTGGCATCATCAGCGCACCTTTTCAATGGCTAGATCTCCCGAAAAATGAAACCCTAGTTTTCACCAGTTACCAGAAAACCAGAAGTACCAGAAAACCAGAAGTACCGGAGTACCAGAAGTACCAGAAAACCAGAAGTACCGGAGTACCAGAAGTACCAGAAAACCAAAAGTACCAGAAAACCAGAAGCACCAGTCCATAAATCCATTGATCAAGTTTGAAGGGGTAAAAGTTGAAATTTTTGAAATCTAACCACACCATGCTACTCGCCTCGGCCAAGCACACCTCTTGGTAAGTTCAAAATACAATTTTGAGCATTTTCATTTTTTGGTCATTTTCCTAGCTCCGGGTAAAATATGTGTGTAAGAACTAAGCTTGTTGACAAGCTAGAAGGTGTGGAAAACTTCTTTGCATGGAAGTATAGTATTGGACTCATTCTTGAAGAGAATGACCTAGCAAGATTCGTTAAAGAAGAGGTACCAGAACCTGTTGATGTTGCAAATAAAGCAAAGCACCAAAAGGACACAATTAGGGCTAAGAGAATCATTGCAGATACTATCAAAGATCACTTGATTCCTCAAGTGTCTTCAAAGAAGACTCCAAAAGAAATGTTTGATGCCCTAACCAAATTATATGAAGGAAAGAACATAAATCAGAAGATGAATCTAAGAACTCAACTCAAGAATACAAGAATGCAGAAAGGAGAAACGATCAAGGAATATTTCTCCAGAATATCATAATTCAAAGAATAGCTAGAAGCAATTGGAGATACCATAGACAAAGACGAACTCATAATGCCAACCCTTAATGATCTCATGAGACCTTGGGATGCATTCATCCAAACTATTTGTGCCAGAACGGAGAAACTAAAATTTGACAGTTTTTGGGAAGAATGTATTCAAGAAGAATCGAGAGTAGCTAACCGAGAAACTTTACTATCAAGAGATGAAGATCAAGCCCTAGCCACTCACACTAAAGGAGGAAGAAAGAAGTCTTACTTCCAGAAAGAAACTCATAAAGAGTTTCAATCCCAAAACAAATTCATACATAAAGAATCTCAACCAAAGAGATTCCAGAAGAAAGCACAAAGAAAAGAAAGAGACTTCTCATGTTACCAATGCTACCATTGTGACAAGATGGAACATATTGCAATACATTGTCCAACTAGACGAGAAGAATACAAGAGGAAAAACAAGAGGCATCATGCCCATGTAGTTGAAGATGAAGAGCCACCCACGAAGATGATAAAAGAACGAATTGAAGACTATGTCTTAATCTCGACCCTCTTAGGATCAGTATCACCTGGAGAGGACAGTTGGCTCATTGATAGTGGTGCTTCCAACACATGACAAGTCAAAGAGATATTCTCTCTTGCCTTCCAGAAAAGAAGTTTTCTCAGAAAGTTAACTTGGATATGATTATCAATATCCTATCAAGGGAGTAGGATAATCAAACTATAAGCTTAATTCAGGGACTACAATGAAGATGAAGGATGTACTCTATGTAGCAGGTTTGACAAGGAACCTACTTTCCATTTCAGCTTGAGAAAAGAAAGGCTTAAAAATTGCCTTCATAGATGGAGAAGTCCTTATGTGGGTCAAAGGAAAAACCATGAAAGAAGCAATCGTTATTGGAAAAGAAGAAGGTGGCTTGTATAAGCTAAAGAGTCACTTGAAGCAGTCATGACCCATGCCATTGAGAATCCATGTGAACTTTGGCATAGAATATTAGCCTAGATCAACTATAAGGCATTACCGTATGTATGCAAGGCAGTCACAGGTCTACCAAAACTCAAGATTGACCATGAATGTGTGTGCAATGGATGTGCACAAGGGAAGAACATCAAGAACCCTTTTCTGAAGAGAGACAGTAAAGCAAAAGGAGTCTGAGAACTCATTCGCTCAGATGTGTGTGGCCCCATTCCATCATCCTCCATCAGTGGGTATGTATACTATGTATCTTTTATTGATGATTATTCTCGTAAAACCTGGGTCTACATTTTGAAATCAAAAGATGAAGTGTTCAGTAAACTCAAGGAATTCAAAGCCTTGATAGAGAGTCTTTCTTAAAGAAAGATCAAGATACTCAGGTCAAATAATGGAGGAGAATACACCTCAAAAGAGTTTGTAAACTATTGCAAATATGTCGAGATTAAGAGGGAGCTCATCACTCCTTACAATCCTCAACAAAATGGTGTAGCTGAAAGAAAGAACATAACTATAATGGAAGCAGTGAAAACCATGATCCATGATCAAGATCTTCCAATGTGCTTATGGGAAAAAGCAGCAAAAACAACAGTATATGTACAAAACCGATTGCCCCATAGTGCACTTGGGTTCAAGACCCCAGAAGAGATGTTCTCTGAAAAGAAGCCAAAAGTAAGCCATCTCAAAATATTTGGCTGCACGATATTTGTATATATTCCAAAAGAGAAGGGAAACAAGTTGGACCCTTCAGGAAAGAAGGGAATATCTATTGGATACTGTGAGGTTTCCAAGGCCTTTGGAATTTATATACCAGGTCACCATCATATTGAGATCAGCAGGGATGTGACCTTTGATGGAGATGCGACTCTCAATAAATCAAGAAGATGCCAGCTTGAAGAAGTATATGAAGAGGAACCTGTAGCTCCCAGAGTTGAAGAACCAGTGAGGGAAGTCATAGCTTCCCCTGATGAGGAAATTCTAGAAGATCATGACATAGTAGAATTTCAAGAACCTCACGAGATGACGATCTCCCACAAGATAAAGCCAGCTTGTGCAAGGGAACTTATTCAATATGGAGAGAAGTATGGTGTCCCCGAAGGAACCAGAAGACAAGTGAAGAGACCTAAGCCATTCTCCAGTTATATGGCTTTGATGTGTGATCTCTTAGAGAAGGAGCCTACCTACTTTGAAGAATCCATTTAAAATAAAAGATGGGCAGATGCCATGACAAAATAATACCAATCCATTATAAAGAATGATGTATGGGAAATAATTCCCAGACCGAAGAGCAAGGATGTGGTGTCTTCCAAATGGATTTTCAAAATAAAACATCCTGCTGATGGAAATATTGAGAAGTACAAAGCAAGGTTTGTCGCTCATGGATTTTCTCAAAAGGAAGGTATTGACTATGGAGAGACATTTTCTCCTGTAGCTAGATACACTTCGATCAGAACCATCATATCCCTTGCAACTAAGATGAAGTGGAAGTTACACCAAATGGACGTAAAGACAATTTTCCTAAATGGTGTCATTGAAGAAGAAATATATATAGAACAACCTTAAGGATTTGAAGTTCAAGACAAGAAGACTCATGTCTGTAAGTTGAAGAAGGCTCTGTACGGATTGAAGCAAGCTTGCAGATCTTGGTATGGAAGGATTGATAGTTTTCTGACGAGCTTAGGATTTACCAAGAGTAAAGCTGATTCTAACCTCTACTTCAAGGTTATGAATGATGAGCCAGTTATATTGTTGTTGTATGTGCATGACTTATTCTTGACTGGAGAAGAAAAACTTATCACTAAATGTAAGAAGAAGCTCGCTGTAGAAGTTGAGATGAAAGACCTTGGCCTAATGCACTATTTCTTAGGTCTTGAGGTATGGCAGAGCCCAGAGAGGATCTTCCTTAACCAAGGAAAGTATGCAGTTGAAATCCTGAAGAGATTTGATATGTTGGAGTGAAAGTCCATGAATACACCCATGGAAACCAAATTGAAGCTCATGGTCGACACTTCGTCAGAATTGATTGATGCCACACTGTATAGACAGATCATTGGATCACCAATGTATCTGATGAACACTAGACTAGATATTTTTTTTGTTGTGAACACCTTGAGTCAGTTTCTGGTAGTACCCAGACATGTTCACCTAGTTTCTGCAAAACATGTGATGAGGTACCTTAAAGGTACATTAGATTGTGGTCTCAGTTATGATGGAGACCATGACTTCAGACTGAGTTGTTATACTGATTTAGATTGGGCTGGAAGTGTCTTTGACAGGAAGATCACTTCAGGATGTTGTTTCAGTCTAGGGTCAGCCATGATCTCATGGCATATTAGGAAGCAATCAAGCATTTCTCTCAGCACAACGGAAGTAGAATACATTGATACATGTTCTACCAGCTGTGAAGCCATATGGCTTCAGAAGTTGTTGACAGATCTATTCAACCTAGAGATGGAAGCAACCATGATCCTATGTGATAACCAGAGTTGCATAAATATGGCAGAGAATCTTGTATTTCATGACAAGTCAAAACACATAGAGATTCGATATCACTACATCCGTGACATGGTGCAGAGAGGAGCCATAAAGCTCCAATATGTTAGCATGGATGAACAGGTTGCTGATGTGTTGACCAAGCCTCTATCTCTTGTAAAGTTTGAGCACTTTCGAGATAAACTTGGTATAGTCTGAAAGGACCTCCCTCGAAAGGGGGAGCAGTGTTGATATGTTAGCCTAGTGTTGTGATGCCAACTTAAGTGCTATGATGATGTGCCAGCTTAATTGTTGTGATGATGTGCCAGCTTAATTGTTGTGATGATGTGCTAGCTTAATTGTTGTGATGATGTGCCAGCTTAATTGTTGTGATGATGTGCCAGCTTAATTGTTATGATGATGTGCCAGCTTAATTGATGTGATGATGTGCCAGCTTAATTGTTGTGATGATGTGCCAGCCTTGTGTTGTGATGATGTGCCAGCCTCGTGCTGTGATGATGTGCCAGCCTCGTTCTGTGATGATGTACCAACCTCGTGCTGTGATGATGTGCCAACTTCGTGTTGCGATGATGATGTATTAGTTTTATACTAATCCATGTTGATGCAGATGATAACACCATTCCATCTCTTTGTTGTGAATGATGATATTGATGATGAGAAAAACTTCTGATGATTTATATATACGCCAGTCAGTGTTCCAAGATGTTGTTGATGATGTTGTCCTCTCTCTCACCTGATGTTGTTGTAGAATACCCTTCTTGTTAAGGGGGAGTGTTGAAATATTGTAGCTGCAAAGAGTATTCTATTTATTATTGATGTATTATTCATTATATCAATCCCCTTTTGTGGATTGATCATGTCGGGTATTGTAAATCACCAAATTCCCTTTTGCGGATTGGTCAAACCCTAATTGTAATAGGCTAAATGCGAAGTCGGCCCATAATATATTAAAGTGGTTATAACCACCTAGGATGAGAAGTCGACCTTGCCAGTGAAAAGACACCTCAGTTCAGCGCTTGCCATATTGTATAAATAAGAGAGGTTAGCGCCTCATTTGTTCACTCACTCACTTGTTCATCAGAGCACAAGTTCAAAGTTGCAGTTGGAGAAGAAGGAAGAGAGAGAGAAAGAGGCACATTCTTGGGAGAAGACTTTCTATATTGTTTGAGTTATCTCTTGGCATTGTATTGGCTATCTATATTAAGGAAATTTTTGTTGGGTTTTCTCCCCCATGAGGGTTTCCCAGGATAAATGATGTGTCTCTTGTGATTGTGTATTTCTCAGTGATCCTATCTATGCTATGGTTATCTGGTAAATTGAAAAGAAACCTAATAATAGCTTAAACCTTAACACGTTGCACATGTAAACCTTAGAGAGGAACATGGGGTTGAAGATGATGATGGTTCTTGTGGTTCTTATTGTAGCAATAGAGTCTTGACCCTAGTATGAGACATGGAGAGTGGAGCTAAATGCTTACATGGTTTTGGACCTTCATTCTTATGGGGTGTAAGGCTAGGGAAATATCACAGAGTTCTTGTATTCTTGATTATCCATGGAGGTCTTGATGCTTGTGATGATGCGAGAGTAGAATATGCAAGGTCTTAGGATTCATACCCTGGGATGTACGTGTAGATTTGAAGGTTGGCACTTGATTTGTTTCACCATGTATTTAATGCAACATGGGGAGGGTTTGCAAATCTTAAGGAAGACAATCATGGTAGTGTGGACAACTTATGTGACACAAGCTTGTTGTTGAAACCAAGGAGGACTCATCATTCTTGATGCTTACTTGTTGGAGATCTATGGTGGTCGCTGGGATTTTCCTAATTTCCTTAGCTAGGGCTTAAGAGAGATCAAAAGGTTGCACCATTTTTGTGATAAAGTTGTGGTGTGTACATGTACTTGATTCTTATTCATATATATTAAGTTTTCAATAGTCCAGTACTTGTGGAATTCTAGATTTGATTTTCATGTTTAATTATCTTCTTTATTGGGTAATTTCTAAGACTTATTATTCATGTTGATTTGATATATCAAGGGCTAAAGTTGTTGAGTGATTTAAAAAACATATTGAATATAATAGGGAATATTATGGATGTAAATCTATAGTAATTAAAGTGATTTTAGATATATTTTATGCTTGGAAAAGTATTCCCAAAGGGTTGGAAACTTGGTGGCATATGTTTGGTATCCTCACTATTGAATTGCCTAGTGGATTGAGGATGTCGTGACTTGAAGTATTATCCATTATTTTTCATTGTAATTTGTATTTTAGATCATCCCCAAGGCTGAATATTCATAGGGTTTTCATCCAAGAAACCTTGGATGTGAGGTGAAATTTCGTAATTTCATTGAAAGTTAGAATTATGAAATTTCTACATGAAGCTAAAAAGGGATTATGGATTAGGAAGATAGTAAGGAAGAGAAGGGATGAGGTCAAAATGGTATTAATAGATGACTTAATAATTGAGTGGGTGGTTGAATATGTGATGAAATCCATGATAGGAAATTTCCATGGGAGGCACTTAGCACAAAATTTCAATGTTCAAATGCAAAAAAATGTGTTCCTCTTCTTGGTTGTCGACTATTTTTCCATTTATTAGCACATGGTTAGATATAAATTATATTCATTATATTTAGATGCTCAGAAGGCTTAAAAAGATGTTGATATTGGGTCTCAACTTATATGGCACTAAATTTGTGGTCTATGCATTTTGAATCAAGATCTAAAGAAAATTCCAATTCAGGTCTATTTGTTAGGCTATTGATGGATTTATAGTTTGAGAAATTCTAAAATTTATTGGAGATTCATTGAGTAAAATTGTGGATGTGAATGCCTCTTTCAATTCCAACTCGATTTGGAGGGTGGCTTAAGTTTTGGGGGAATGTGGGGGAGGTCTTTCTTGAGTCAATGGAGATTATAGTCGGGGATATGGCTCATCGATAAAGTCTTGGCTATGAAAGGATTCCTTTTCAATGTTTGTGTTGCCATGTTGATGGTCATGTTGTGGATTTATTTTCTACCATTTATTCAAAATGTATGGATAAAGAAATATTTGTTGTTAGTTCTAGGAAGGTCCATGACAAAGGACAATGGTTTCCAACCTTATTTGTCTCTAATTTTGGCCTTGAACATATGCATGAGTGTGCCCAATGTTGAGGCTTCTCTCCAACAAGATGGTGATATTTTGGTTGCTAGATAAGAAAATGTGGTCAATCTGAATGGACTCCCTCTTGGAATTTTAAGGGATATTGATTGGTCAAATGAGGTAAGGGTTATTCACGGTTCCATGAGTGTTGGTTTTGCCTTTGAGCTAGGATTTGCGGATGGGGTTTCAAGCTAGAATGCCTCAACATTAAAATATCTAAAAAAATTGACTTTCTAAAAATTGGTTTTTCAAAGTTTTGGTTAGAAGGAGGGAGAATTTCTTGTAAGTGTTCATCCAATCCTAAAAAAAAATTCACCCGATCAATCTAGTAAGTCAAACTTCCTTTCTCACTCTCTAGTTTTTCCTTTGGAAGGGAATGTATTAGATTTAGGAAATGAAGGTGTTTGTCCTAGTCTATATGAAGTTTCTATTGAATCTTATGATTCCCAAACATATTCTAGAAGGGTAGGCTCCAAGAATAATAGTGGGAGTTATAGAAGACTAAATAAAACCCACCTCATTAAAATATACAAGGGAGTAGCTAAATCATCAAGTTCAATTTTGATGAAAGTGTCAAGAACAAATTGATGATTAAGTTTCCCCTGACTCCAAGGATTTATGGCATTCATAAATTTCATAAAAAAAGTTGCTCCTCTTAGGCCTATAGTCGACACAATTGGTGGACCTTCCTATAATCTTGCTAAGTATTTATCAAACACCCTCAAACCTTATGTAGGTAAAATTAAGTCCTTTGTCAAATATTCGTCCTTTTTTGTGAACCTAATTAAAAACATTAAGACAAAGCCTGATGATAGGTTTGGTGATCTTTGATATTGTTTCTCTTTTTACCAATATCCCAATTGACAAGGCAATTCAAGTCATTAATAAGATATCATACCAGGGCATCGTGAGGCTTGTTGATTTTTTTTTTTAAATCTACATTATTTAGCTTTGAAGGCCAAATATATGAGAAAAATTGTGTTGTAGCGATGGGGTCTACTTTGTCTCCTATTGTGGCAAATTTTTTTATGGAACATTTTGAATAAAACACCCTTACTTGATTGTTGATGATTGAAATTGTTCAAGATCTCAACAAAAACATCATGAGGATAAATCCCCCTGTGTTTTTAAAGAGGTGGTTCTCCGCTGTAATTATATTACTAAAATTATGAAAATACAATTTTAACAAAGAGTATAATCACAAAAAGAAAAGTTCTTGAGAAAGGGACTAGGAACTTGTCCAATAAAAAAATACAATATCTTTACAATATTATACATAAATAAAGGAAATAACATATAAGATTATCATGTTTCTCACATCCATCACAATATAGGAAATATTGGTCATCATAAGACAAAAAATATATAAAGCCACTATGCAGAGAACTTTAGATGTGTATTACATTTAAAACTGAAAAAGATTATGATGGTTGCACTCAAAAAATCTCAAAGTCTGAGAAATCGTTAGATCTATGCTCTGAAATAGTTCTATGGGGAATTGAAAGATAAATGTTTGGTTTGACAGTGAAGTGGAAAGTGTTCAATACAATTAAAGGTGTTTTGTCCAAATGGATTGGGATTATGCTCTCATGGACCTTTAAAAGGAATACCTAGACTTGGAAGAAAAGAGATAAACAATTAGAAATCGACTATGAGTTTTCATTGAGTGAAAAGATATAGGTTGGATGATTTCTAAATGAGAAGTAAGGAGGATGAGAAATTAGGAAAATGACCACTTGAATTATAGTGCTAGATTCTCTTGATGTCTTGAATCTGACCTTTTTCTCTTTTGTAATCTCTTCTTCATCTTATTGAAACTGCTTTTTGGTTAGGGTTTTCCCTTTTTGTGAGCTTATATGTGTTCCATCAATTGGGACCCACTTTAGAAGCTCGAGAGTTTCTTAAAATAAATCAATTTCTGAAAACAATTTGTTTTTAAGACTGAAAATAGTTCTGACTGTAATTTAATTTTTAGGGCTTGATAACTAATATTTCAATTATTGAAACCACTTCAGATGTGTTCTTGATATCTTTAACTTTTCAATGAGCTCTCATTTCCTCAAATCGGACCTCGAGATCAAAAGATATGAGCTCTGGAAGATGAAGACTCAACCATCGTTGATTTGTCTTCGTGGATTTTAAGCCTTAGATTTCCAAGTTCAAATTATTTATCCCAAATGCATTGTGGGAGGGTGCTCTTGAAACATTTATATGAACATTCCATCTCTGTATTCTTTGTATGCAAAGAGAGATCCATATAACTCCACATATCTGGTGCATAGTTTATCTTTTAACCGTCACCTTCTCGCCCAATCATCTTGCCAAATCATTGTCTAGTCATGTCTGTCCATCCAAGTGTCACCCGGGTGTAGGTCCACTTCGTTGCCATGTGTCTATATATAATAGGTCTTCACTGCTATATGTTATTGGGAGGTGTGCTAAAAAATAAAGGGTAATAAACTTAGGATAAGAATTGGTATTGAGAAATAATTTTAAAAAATAAATGAAGTGTTGGTGGGGTTACAGAATGCAGAGGTAAGTAAGGGGGTAAAACTTGGTAAAAATTTTAAAAGTGTCTAAGTATTATGAGGACCTAAAAAATGACTAAGTGTAAAAGTGAGTAAAACTCAGTAAATAGAGGAAACCATCCCCGTTAGAGTTTCACGATGAAGCACTGCAAGACTGAAGCTGATTGGAAATTTATTGGATTTTCACGATCAATAGTTGAAGATTATTTGGAATTTTCCAAGTTCGAACAAAAAAAAATTTGGTCTCTATTTGATGGGTGCAAACAAATCAACATTCCTTTACCCTTAAACAGAAGTTACGGGTTAGGTTTGTTGATGAAATCTTTTTCATTTGGCCTCATGGCCATGAGAGTTTAATGAAAATTCTAGAGCACCTTAATAATCAATTGGAGCACATCAAGTTTACCATGGAAGTTGAATAAAATAGTAGTCTCCCATTCCTTGATTTTCTAACCATGAGAAAAATCAATGGATCCCTGGCGCATAAAGTATTCAGGAAGCAAACCCACGCAAAACAATATTTGCATGTCATCTCTTATCACCATTCTTCTAAAAAACCAGGGGACCTCAACACTTTAGCAACAATATCTCTTAGGATTTCTGATGAAGAGCATTTGGAAGAAGAAAAGATCCATCTCCTCAAGGTTTTTAAGGACAATGGATACAAGGAACACCAAGTGTTGAAGGCTTTGCAAAATGCATCCAAAGAACATCATAATAATGACCAAACTCAGAACATATTTAATTTTTTCCTTCCTTATGTCCATGGAACAATTGACAAGAATGCTAAGGTTCTTAGAAAGAAAAATATTGGGGCAACATTTAAACCCCTAACAATGATAAGGAACTCCCTGAAGTCTGTTAGAGATCCCATTGACCCAAGGCAGTGAGAAGGTGTTTACAAGGTCTTGTGTTCATGTGGAAAGGACTATATTGGAGAAATTGGTCGTTCTATATATATCACGGTCAAAGAACATATTGTAGACATAAATCATAACCAAGTTCATTCCTCAAGATTGGTTGATCATTCGAACAAGACCAATCACCATATTTGCATTGAGGATACTAAGGTTTTGGCCAATATTGACCACTACTCAAAAAGGAAAATTAGAGAGGCTATCGAGATGAAAAACATCCCAACAATATCAACTACAATGATGGCTGGAAGATCAGTAAAAGTTAGGATCCGACATTACAACTTGCCTATGGGTCCCATATAAACTTATTCTATTCTTCTTCTTAATAATAAAAAAAACTTTATTTATAATCTTTATATAAAATTAATAATTATATTTATATAATTATACTATAATATTTATATAATTATATAACCATAGTCTTAATATCACTATAGTTTTATATCTTTAATCTTTAAATTATTCTAATCTTTATTCTTTAACCTTTATTTTATTAAATAACTATAATCTTTATATTACTATAATTATATAACTATAATCCTAATAATGATAAAATCTTTAATTATAATCTTTATACAAGATTAATATCTTGTTGGAATATCCACCAATACTGAGAGGGTGGGGGGTGAATCAGTATTGAATATTTTTTCCACTTTTAATCACAACATTGACTTATCAATAATTCCATTCACTTATGATTGCATTTAACATATCATAAACATATAATCATAAACAATGCATCACATCATAACCACATGTACACAATACACCATAATTTTATGTGGAAACCCAAATGGGAGAAAACCACGTAATGCTTTCTTATATATCAAAAGATTACATTCATAAGAAGCATCACCTTTTAAATTCTCCAGCACCAAATGGAAGGAGGCTCCACCCTCCTATTTAGAGGCTCCAATATGAAGGCAGTTACAACTCCCCAAATTCTCCAGCTCCAACCCCCTAATTTATAGGCTCCAACCTGAAGGAAGCTCCAACTCCTTGTATTCTCTGGCTCCAACTGGAAGGTGGCTATGAACCCCTGATTTACAGGCTCCAGCTTCCTATATTCTCTGGCTCCAACCAAAATGAGGCTATGACCCCCTTTCCTTGCCCCGTCCTTCTGCCCTGAAATATAAGTGTAGACTCAACCTATCACTGATAATCAATGTATCACTGATGATCAACTTGTCACTGTCCCTGTTGTTGTCTTTGCCACTATCACTGTCATTGTCACTGTCACTGCAATTGTCACTATCACTGTCACTGCCACTGTCACTATCACTGTCACTGCCACTGTCACTTTCTCTATCACTAATAATGATACCTCATCATCAACATCATCATACACCAATACCATCACAAAGATGTGTATCAAACCATGTGCTGAGATAAACATGTGCCATATCCATAAACCATGTTCCAATATACATCCATAAACCATGTACCAAAACATGTGCCGTAACAACCATCAACCATGTACCACGATATGCCTCGAATATGTAAACATATACCAAAGTATATCTCAAACCATGTGCCCAAGATGCTCCTTAAACCATCTGCCAAAGATGTATGGCAATATATCCAAGATATGTACCAACAATATGCCTAAATAGATATGCCTTAAACCATGTACCAAACATATACCATACATCCAAGATGTGCCTCAAAGCATATGCCCAAATCTCCAAAACATGCCTCAAGCATGTATCATAACATCAAGACATAACCCTCAAAATACATATAAAAACATAACTATGATTCTGTAACAGACCTGGTGCATGAAATCATAGACATTCATACCCTTTTCATTTTAATAAACAAGAGAATAACATCTTCATCAAACTTTACCTCAGTCTCGTGGGACTAGTTTTTGGATTAGTCACAAACCCTTACTTTCAACACAAATAACTCCGTACTTGTAATGAATAAAGGTCTGAAACTTGTACCCAATATTGTTCAGTATCTTCTATGAAATTCCACCAAGTTTCACTCCTTTAATCATCCCTAAAAAGGAGTTATAACGAAAATGGTAGACCTTGTTGAATTCTGGCTTATTCTAGAGAGCGAAATTGTAGAGCATGACACACACTGAATATCTGATATCGGATTCTAAAACTCGCACACAACATACTCTGGACTGTACTAACATTGTTTCTCTTTCAACCGATCCTTGAGAGTTTCTTCAATCACTTTGGCTTCATCCAGTTGATCTTTTAGATTTATGAAAAATTGCCTGACGTCTCTAGAACATTCCTTTAGCCTGATCAATTCTTTCTTGAGAGACTTGGTTTCCCTTCTTTATTTATTTAGCTCACTTAAAGCACCAATTAGTTCACCCTCAAAATCCACTACACCTACTTCACAATATTCTTCTTCTTTTGAATCTGTCTTACATAATGAGCATTTTTCTTCTCGTTTTGTCTTCCCTATATCTTATTTAGCATGCTCTAGCTCTATGGCGATATGAGAGCCCTTGGAATAGAGATTATGTAGCTTATCCCAAAGTTCTTTTGCTGATGAAAATTGTCCCACTTTTGTTTTTACTGAATCATGCAATCCATCCATGATGACATCCATTATCTTTTTGTTGCTTCTTTTTAATTCCTTCTTGGCTGAAGTCTTTGGTTTCTTTGAATCGGTGTATCATGTAACAACTTATTGCAAAACACCAAATCCCCGTGCCTGTAAAAATGTTTTCATCCTTATATTCTAGAAGACATAGTTATGACAATCAAACAATGACGTTCCATTATCTGTGCACTTCATAAACACCGACATTCGATTATCTGTGTAATCCATGATCTACATTCTAATGGTTACACTGATTCTGAAGGACCCACTTTGATACCAATTGTTCGAATATTCACAAATACTGAGAGGGGGTGGGGGAGGGGGGTGAATCTATATTGAGCATTTTTTCCATTCACTTATGATTGCATTCAACATACCATAAACATATAATCATAGACAATGCATCACATCATAACCACATGTACACAGTATACCATAATTTTACGAGGAAACCCAAATTCGAGAGAACCACATAATGTTTTCTTATATATCAAAAGATTACATTCATAGGAAGCACCAACTTCCAGATTCTCTAGCACCAACTGGAAGGAGGCTCCAACCCCTTATTCACAGCCACCAACCTAAAGGTGTAAATGTGTTGAACCTGCACAAAAAATATCTATCTAGCAAATGACATACACAGTTTGCGGAGAAAATATGAGAAAAGAGAAACATGAGAGAAAGAATGGAAGAATTCTCATTAAGAAAAAAAATGAATGATAATTTAGACATGATATGCTCTATATAACTCAACTAATGCTCACTGGAGGAGAAGCCAATGCGCCATAGTGGTGGTCTAGAGTGATCTGGACACACACCAGTAGTTACGGGAGTAAACTACCACCTAGTCTAGTCTCTCAGGAAGTTATGGGAGTTAACTGCCACCTAGTCTGAGTTAACTAGTCTCTCAGTCTTCAGTTAAATGACTGAAACAGAGTGAAGTGAGGAGGAGATAAGGGAACCATGAGTAACGCGCTAGTCTGGTGATAATCCCAAGGACAATGTGAATTGGTTGGTGATGATCCCAATGTTGCATGGTGATGATCCCAATGTGGCATCTAGACTCCACTAAACTGATCAAACTGAAGAAAATATTCTCCTAGACGAATATTCTCCCTAGACTATAGGATATTGAATAATGACTAGTAAACATAGGGAAAACCTTAGGAAAAATAATTCCTAGGTGTGTGTGAAGTATCTCCAACACCCCCCCTGATCATCACTGTGGTGAAAATAAAGAATGGATCTCGACAACGAAGCCATGTTAGGTACCCAAATACAAAATATACACTAAAATAAACAAGGAAAGAGGGAAAACCTCATGGGAAACCCCCCCTCAAAGTAAAATGTATGTAAAACGAGGAACGAACAGTTACTAGGCAATTGTTTCCTTCACTACAAGACGATTGTGCAGAGAATGGAACTTCTACGCAGTGAAGGTCTTGGTGAAGATGTCTGCAATATGTTCTATTGAAGGAAAAAAGTACAGGTCGATGATCCCCTCGTGTACTAAGTCCCATATGTAGTGCATGTGGATCTTGATGTGCTTCATCCGCTGCCTTTGAACCGGATCTTTGCAGAACTTTAGAGTGCTCTGGTTGTCACACCAGATGACTATCGATCGATGAAATTGAATGCCCAACTCAGTGAGAAAATGTTGTAGCCACATAGCCTGAATGGTTATGTTAACTGCCCCTCTATACTCTGCCTCGATTGAAAATAGAGAAATAACAGTCTGCTTCTTTCTCGACCAACAGATAGGCTTGGAACCAAGATTGAGTGAGTAACCAGATGTAGACTTGCGATCAATGTTATCGCCAACCCAATTAGAATCAATGAACCTGACGAGGTCCAATGTAGAGCTTATTGCATAGTGAATCCTAAAGGTGATGGTTCCTTGTACATATCAAAGGATATGCTTTGCAACCTTCCAATGTAGCTCATGCGGCTCCTGCATGGACCTGGAGATTGCTCCAACTGCATAGGAGAGTTCTAGTCTGGAGTGTGTGAGATACAACAAGTTCCCCACTAGGTGTCTATACAATGTGTTGTCCAACGGTGAAGTGTCCCCGCCATCCTCAAGTATGACTTCTGATAGGAAAGGAGTCAGGGTAGACTTGGAGTCTGTCATGTGAAATCTCTCAAGGAGATCTCGTCCATACTTGGCCTGAGACAATTTGATGCGTGATGCATCCTAACTCATCTCGAGTCCAAGGAAGAAATGTAGCAGACCCATGTCCATCATCATGAACCTGTCATGCATAATCCTCTTGACTACAACAATCGCTTAAGTTGAGCAACAGGTGATCAACAAATCATAAACATACAAAACTAGGAGTAGAATTGAATCAGCCATCCTGAGCATGTAAACATTCAAGTCTGACTTACAACATACAAAGTTATATGACAATAGGGAATAATCCATTTTGGCATACCATGCAATTGGGGCTTGCTTAAGGCCATAAAGAGACTTCTTCAGTCGACAGACCGAAGATGAATCTTGCATAAATC
Organism: Picea mariana; assembly: GCA_032191745.1. NCBI lineage: Eukaryota > Viridiplantae > Streptophyta > Pinopsida > Pinales > Pinaceae > Picea > Picea mariana. Next base: position 643,852 of record JASDQU010100336.1, read on the forward strand.
CCTACGGCTGCTCCATATAGATCTCCTTAGAGAGATTGTCATGAAGAAATGCATTATTCATGTCCATCTGATGGAATTCCCATCCCTTGGTTGCGGCAATGGAAAGTGCCAAATGTATGGAATCCATATTCGCTACTGGAGCGGGTCTCATTGTAGTCAATGTCATCCACACGCTGAAAGCCTTTGGCAACTAGCCCAGCTTTGTATCTACTAATCTATCCATCCGCTGCGCTCTTGGTTCTGTAGATATATCTAAACCTGACAAGTTTCCTTCCTAAAGGAAGGGGAACCGGATTCCAAGTTTGGTTCTCGAGGAGGGAGTTGTACTCCTCCTGTATGGCAGATTCCCCAAAAGGATTTTTTAGAAGCCTCACCATAGGAATGTGGATCTGAAGAATGAACCAAGGAAAGATACCTGGGTGGTATCGGTTCAATGGCGGTGGGTGCAAGAGGAAGCTCCTCAAAATTAGATTGAGTCCTCCTAGTATCGGCTAGATCCCCAACAAGATCTCCTGCATCTTGAAGGGTAGTATTGGCCCACTTGGGCCTCTGCTTTGGCTCTGCATCTACATTTGCATGCATTGTATCCAAATATGACTGTACTGACTCAGTATCTGAATCCTATAAATTAGAACTCTCATCTGAATAATAATCAACATGTGCATAGTCATCATCTCTGACAGGTGGAAGAACAAAAGTGTATGCATGCGACTGCTAAGGTACACGCGAGATACTTTCCTCGAATTGGACACTACGCTCAATGATGAGCCTGTCCAAGGAGAAATAAATGAGTTTGTATCCCTTCACACCGTCAAGGTATCCAAAAAATATACTCTCTGTGCTCTGTGGATCAATTGCCTTCCTCTTCTCAGAGGGAATCCTGGCCAATGCACGAGAACCGAATATACGAAAGTGGATCACTTCCAGTTTGAGTCCGCTCCAAGCCTCATAGGGGGTCATATCCTTGACAGATCTATGGGAAGATAAGTTTTGGATGTAGTTTGCACAATTAAATGCTTCAGCCCATAATCTTCGTGGAAATTACTTTGCATGTAGCATGCAAGATGCCATCTCTTTTAGAGATCTATTTTTTCGCTCAACAACTTTGTTTTGTTGCAGAGTATAAGGAACCATGTGTTGCAACTGAATCTCGACCTCAAGACAAAGATTTTGTATCTCATGGTTGACATACACCCCCCCATTATTTATTTGGAGGGCTTTGATCTTCTTTCCTAACTATGTTTCAACAAGGGCTTTGAAATCTTTGAGGTGTTGAAAGACCTCTCATTTTTTCCTGAGAAATAAATTCCATGTGAAGTGTGAGAAATCATCAATAAAAATGAGCACGTAACTTGCTTTACTGATTGATGGATGCGGAAAAGGGCCCATTAGATCACTATGGATCAGATCTAAAGGAAAGGAGGCCTTTTGAGTCTTTCCTTTGTCAAATTTCTCTTGAGGGTGTTTTCCAAGAACACATTCCTCACAAATTCCTTTGGAGAAGTGGATGTCAGGTAGAACATCAACCATTCCTTGCTTGCTATGTTGTTGCATATATCTAAAATTTAAATGCCCGAACCTTTTGTGCCATATCCTACTGCTTTCATCAACATGGGTAAGCATTAATGCATAATCTGGTTCAATAAATTCAAAAAATGTGTAGAGTCTGGATTGATGACTTACCTCACCGGTAACAACTTTGGAATTGGTTTGCATGTCATAGATATCCACAACATCGAGTGTGAATATGATTCTCTTTCTGGTGCCGGAGTTTGTCATCTGATATACGGAGTGAAGATTGACGGAGAGTTTGGGAATGTGTAGCACATTCTGGAAGTTCTCGTTTCTAAGTTCAATTCTTCCTTTGCTAGTGACTTCGACCTCAGAGTTGTCCCCCATCAAAATATGAGGACCTTTGCATGTGTCCAATGAAGAGTAGACTTTTTTTGTGGCTTCCATGTGGTGTGATGCTCATGAATCAACAATCCAAGCATCGAGAGAGGATTTGATGGCAATCAAAGCATGGCTAGAATTTCCTTTCTTGGGATTTTGATCTTCTGGATTCTTCTTCTTGGCACCCTCAGGGATGCAATCTCCAAGGTTGTTTTGTTGAAGTATTTGTGCCATTTGATCTATCTGTTTCTGCATACATGCAGATTTTGGATGGAATCCTTTATGGAAGTAAGTGCATTTCTCCCCTTTTCTTCCCTTTCCACCTTTGGATTCGGAGGCATTGTTGAAGGTTTTTTAGTACCCTCCATTATTTGGATTTGAGTGTGCTTTCCCTTTTTCTTTGTCTTTATATTTATGATTTGGATGATTGTTACCATCTTGTACAACAAGTGCATGCACCTTTAGGCCTTTGATTTTTCCCATGTTGATAAGCTTGTTATGCTCTTGTGTCAGAGATTCAATACAGATCTCAAGAGAGGGCATCTTCCAGGTTTCTCCATAGGCGAGCCTAACTGAATGAAATGTGGTTACAAACATTGAGTATTTCGGACCAAGTTTGGAGAGAAGGGTGAGAACCATTTGTTTCTCCTCCTTAGATTTATCAACCCCACAAGCCTTGAGTTGCGACAACAAATCCTTATATTTGGTAAAGAAATATTGGAGATTGTCGAAGTTTTTTGGATCCAAAGTGAGCAATTCCACCTCGAGCATGTGTCCCCTCATCTCGTCTTGTTTTCCAAAAAGACCTTCCATGGTGGTCCAGGCTTCGTTGGGGGGTTTTACAGGGGGATATGTGAAAGATGAGTTCATGAGAAATGAGACTGCAAATAGTTCCAAACGCTTCATCCATTGAATTCAGATACTTGGATTTTTCTATGGATGATGTGGGTTCGGTCTCTGTGTCCATGGTTAACCTGTATAATCCTCTACCTCAAATATGCACTATCTTCTTCTCCTTCCAAGCAAAGAAATTGTACGGTGTAAGAATGAATTCTTTCAGACATTCCATTTTTCCCGCTGTCTTCAATCTTCAGTACCTGCAAAAAGAATCTGGTGTGTCTTTTTCCTAGCAATTAGTTGGCTCTGATACCATGTAAATGTGTTGAACCTGCACATAAAATATCTAGCTAGAAAATGACATACATAGTTTGCAGAGAAAATACGAGAAAATAGAAACATGAGAGAAAGAATGGAAGAATTCTGATTAACTAAATGAATGAATGATAATTTACACTTGATATACTCTTTAAAACTCAACTAATGTGCATTGGAGGAGAAGCCAATGTGCCATAGTGCAGGCAGTCTAGAGTCATCATAGGATCTTGACCATGGTCGAGGAAGGAAAACAAGTGGTGCCTCAAGATATTGTTGAATATTATTGAGCTCAAGAGCCTTGAATAACTAGTGCTCCAACCATCACATGAGTCCATTGTATGGGTTGTTTGCAAGCCTATGAATGTGTTATATGAGTTAAGAATTAACATTGATGCATGTTGGAGGTAGGGGGTTACAGGGGTTAAGTTATGGAGGATAGTGGTTATGAATTATAAGGGTATAAAGGTTATACAAGTGATGGGTTATATTAGGGTTTAGGTGTGATTGAGTTATAATAGTTAGGTGTTAGGTGTCTTAAGGTAATCCCTTAATTCATCTACCAAAACTTGATTATAGCCTAATATATCATCAAGCATAGACATCAATCCTAAGCCCATCACGACCTACTATGGGGTGTGGGTTGAGGGTTATAATGTTTATGGATGAACTTTTATAGGTGTTATATAAAGTTTTAGGGATTAGGAGTTGTAGTGGTTATGTCTTATATTATGGGTTATAATGTATTGTGGAAGTGGTTATTTGTGTTGGGAGTCATATGGGTTAGGAATGAGATGGGTTATAGGGTTATGGATCAAAGGGTATAGGAATCCAATGTTATTTTAGTTAGATGCAATAGAAGGTGTAAGGATTAGAGATTAGATGTATTTATAGATACCAAGGGTTTTATTAGTTGCTAATGGGATAGGGGTTATTGAGATTATAGATTGTTATAGGGGATAGGGAGGTTATATTAGGGTTTATAAGCTTAAGAGGGTTATAAATTTTAGGGGTTATATGTTAACAATTACATAAGGGTTTGGTTTATAAGAGTGTTAGTGGAAACCTATTTGAACATGTACAATTTCTAGTTTTAAGGTTTTTTTACATTAATGTTATGTAACTATTAATGTGGATTATAAGGTACGTGTATGTTCTATGTATGAAGGTAAGGCATATTAGTTCTCAGTTTTCTCGGATTTTACCTTTTAAAAATTGTAATTTTCTTGTTTTTTTTTTTCAAATTGTCCCCGAGGGTCGTCATGTGCTAAGATATAAGAGATAATAATATTGAAAGCTACCAATATCCTACCAAAGAAACATTCCTTGTAGAGATAAGAGTCTTGAAAGCTATCAATATCCTACCAATCAAATGATGCTTGGGCCATAAGGGCTTGTCAAAGTTCATTTGCAAGCTAAGACAATTCATAATTTGCATGTGACATAACACTATCATTCAATAGTCAAATTGTTACATTTCATTGTCATGCATCGTGTGTGAGGGCTTGAGCCACAACAAAGGAAACATACAAAGAATATTTGTCTTATGAACAAGATATGGAACTATCCATTTTGAGGTTTGGCATAGAGATTGTTCTTATAGACTACACTACATTGCACCCTATAAGCCCTACACTCCTTTCAAACCATGTAACACCATTCAAAGACATAGTCACGACCTCTAAGCCCCATTCACAGGTCACTGTTTCCCATGTCTAGTCCACAATGTAACAATATTCACACCTAATAGAGTAATACATAATATCATACCAATATTCCGTTAGATGGAACCACCACATCCATTTCCTTTTTTTATCCCATGTGTACATTTGAAGATACTTGCGACAAATTAACTATACTCGGAGCCACCTCATCCATTGCCTTTGTTTATCCCATGTAAATATTCTTGCGACGAATTAGCTATACTAGTGACAAACATTTTCGTCGATAGTATAGCTAATTCGTCGCAAGATTCATTTCATATTTGGTTTATCAACTTGAAATTAAAATTTGATACTTTGCAAGCTAGTTGTACTTTGAGTCAAATACAAATATGAAATTAGGAATCATTAACACATCTACTAGAACATATGAAAAATAGGGTTTATGGTTTATATGATGAATTGATGATGGAAGAAAGTGGGTGTGTGAATCAAAGTTGAGTCCATAAACCCTCCCATATCGTTAAGGCATGCAAATAGTCAATCCATGTCAAATTTCAGTGCATACAAAAACAATTTGAAAAAATTTCAAAGTTGGCCCCATTCACAGGTCACTGTCGCCCATGTCTAGTCCTAGTACAATTTTCGTTCCTTTTTCCTTTTAAAATTCGTTCAATAGTACACACGTCCCTTCAGCTAGTACTGCAAGGGAGTATTTTTATTTTTGATTAAGAAATCAACGAAAAAGAGGGATTTTTCATCACAACTATGATACAGATACATTATATATACATTAATGTAGAACTTGAAAGAAAAATGAAGAAAGACTGATGCAAACTTAAAACTTGCGTCAACCAATTTGTGTACTTTGAAAGAAAAATAGGGTTTATGGTTTACATGATGAATTAATGATGGAAGAAAGAGGGTGTCCCATATCGTTAAAGCATGCTAATAGTCTATCCAGGTCAAATTTCAGTCCAGGAACCCTCCCATATCGTTAAGGCATGCTAATAGTCTATCCAGGTCAAATTTCAGTGCATACAAAAACAATTTGAAAAAATTTCAACGTTGACCCCATTCACAAGTCATCGTTGCCCATGTCTAGTCCTAGTACAATTTCCATTCCTTGTTCCTTTAAAAATTTGTTCGATAATACACACGTCCCCGCATCCAGTATTGCAAGGGAGTATTTTTATGGTGTTGATTAAGCAATCAACGAAAAAGATGGATTTTTCATCACAACTACGACACACATACATTGTATATACATTAATGTAGAATTTGAAAGAAAAATGAAGAAAGGTTGATGCAAACTTAAAACTTGTGTCAACCAATTTGTGTACTTTGAAAGAAAAATAGGGTTTACAGTTTACATGATGAAATGATGATGGAAAAAAGTGGGTGTGTGAGTCAAATTTGAGTCTAGAAACCCTCCCATGTTGGTAAGGCATGTGAATAGTCTATCCATGTCAAATTTAAGTGCATACAAAAACAGTTTGAAAACATTTCAACGTTGGCCCCATTCACAGGTCACTATTGCCCATGTCTAGTCCTAGTACAATTTATGTTCGGTTCGACAGTACACATGTCCCTACATCTATTACTGCAAGGGAATATTTTTATGGTGTTGATTAAGCAATCAACGAAAAAGGGGGATTTTTCATGACAACTATGACACACATACATTGTATATACATTAATGTAGAACCTGAAAGAAAAATGAAGAAAGGTGACGAATTGTATCCCATGTGTACATTTGAAGATACTTGCGACGAATTAGCTATAGTTGGAACCACATCATCCATTTCCTTTATTTATTTCATGTAAATATTCTTGCGACGAATTAGCTATACTATCGACGAAATTTTTTCATCGATAGTATAGCTAATTCGTCGCAAGATTATTTACATTCGCTGCTCTTGCGATAATATCCAATGATGCTTGGATTCATTTCATATTTGGTTTATCGAATTGAAATTAAAATTTGATAATTTTCAAGCTAGTTGTACCTTGAGTCAAACACAAATATGAAATTAGGAATCATTAACATATCTACTAGAACATATGAAGAATAGGGTTTATGGTTTATATGATGAATTGATGATGGAAAAAAGTAGGTGTGTGAGTCAAATTTGAGTCCAGAAAGCCTCCCATATTGTTAAGGCATGCAAATAGTCTATCCATGTCAAATTTCAATGCATATAGAAACAATTTGAAATTTTTTTAACATTGGCCCCATTCACAGGTCATTGTCGCCCATGTCTAGTCCTAGTACAATTTCCGTTCCTTGTTCCTTTTAAAATTCATTCGATAGTACACACATCCCTACATCTAGTATTGTAAGGGAGTATTTTTATGGTGTTGATTAAGAAATCAAATAAAAAGATGGATTTTTCATCACAACTATGACACAGATACATTGTATATACATTAATGTAGAACCTGAAAGAAAAATGAAGAAAGACTGATGCAAACTTAAAACTTGTGTCAACCAATTTGTGTACTTTGAAAGAAAAACACGGTTTATGATTTAAATGATGAATTGATGATGGAAGAAAGTGGGCGTGTGAGTCAAATTTAAGTCCAGAAACCCTCCCATATCGTTAAGGCATGCAAATAGTCTATCCATGTCAAATTTCAGTGCATACAGAAACAGTTTGAAAAAATTTCAACGTTGGCTCATTCACAGGTCACGGTTGCCCATATCTAGTCCTAGTACAATTTTCGTTCCTTGTTCCTTTTCAAATTCGTTCGACAATACACACGTCCCCTCATCTAGTACTGCAAGGGAGTAATTTTATGGTGTTGATTAAACAATCAACGAAAAATATGGATTTTTCATCAGAACTCTTACATACATACATTGTATATACATTAATGTAGAATCTGAAAGAAAAATGAAGAAAGGTCGATGCAAACTTAAAACTTGCGTCAACCAATTTGTGTAATTTGAAAGAAAAACAAGGTTTATGGTTTACATGATGAAATGATGATGGAAAAAAGTGGGTGTGTGAGTCAAATTTGAGTCCAGAAACTCTCCCATGTCGTTAAGGCATGCGAATAGTCTATCCATGTCAAATTTCAATGCATACAAAAACAATTTGAAAAAATTTCAACGTTGGCCCCATTCACAGGTCACTGTTGCCCATGTCTAGTCCTAGAACAATTTATGTTCGGTTTGATAGTACACACGTCCCTGCATTTAGTACTGCAAGGGAATATTTTTGTGGTGTTGATTAAGCAATCAACGAAAAAAGGGTATTTTTCATGACAACTATGACACACATACATTGTATATACATTAATGTAGAACCTGAAAGAAAAATGAAGAAAGGCGACGAATTGTATCCCATGTGTACATTTGAAGATTCTTGCGACGAATTAGCTATACTTGGAATGACATCATCCATTTCCTTTGTTTATCCCATGAAAATATTCTTGAGACGAATTAGCTATACTATCGACGAACTTTTTTCATCGATAGTATAGCTAATTCGTCGCAAGATTATTTATATTCGTCACTCTTGCGACGATATCCTTTCCTTGACTCTTGCTGACGAATTACCTTCTTTGTCTCTCTTGCCGACAAACATGTTGGCATAAGTGGTGCGCACTAAATTATCCTTGATTTTCTCCTCTAGTACCTATTCGACTTCTTTTCACACCACCATATATATCAATATTTCTTGAAGGTTAAAAAGATCAACATCAACTTAGAAGAGAATCCAATATCAATATATTGCTCTACTTCTATAGAGACTACTCTCTCTATGTTTTAAAAGATAACTACATGACACTACACTTAAATGACAAATTCCAACACTTGATGGTTTTAATTAGGATTCATTTCATATTTGGTTTATCAACTTGAAATTAAAATTTGATACTTTGCAAGCTAGTTGTACCTTGAGTCAAATACAAATATGAAATTAAGAATCATTAACATATTTACTAGAATATATGAAAAATAGGGTTTATGGTTTATATCATGAATTGATGATGGAAAAAATGGGTGTGTGAGTCAAATTTGAGTCCAGAAACCCTCCCATATCGTTAAGGTATGCCAATAGTCTATCCATGTCAAATTTCAGTGCATACAGAAACAATTTGAAAAAATTTCAACATTGGCCCCATTCACAGGTCACTGTTGCCCATGTCTAGTCCTGGTATAATTTCCATTCCTTGTTCCTTTTAAAATTCGTTCGATACTACACATGTCCCCGTATCTAGTACTACAGAGGAGTATTTTTATGGTGTTGATTAAGCAATCAATGAAAAAGAGGGTTTTTTCATCACAACTATGACACACATGCATTGTATATACTTTAATGTAGAACCTGAAAGAAAAATGAATAAAGACTGATGCAAACTTAAAACTTGCATCAATCAATTTATGTACTTTGAAAGAAAAATAGAGTTTATGGTTTACATGTTCAATTGATTATGGAAAAAATTGGGTGTGTGAGTCAAATTTGAGTCCAAAAACCCTCCCATATCGTTAAGGCATGTGAATAGTCTATCCATGTCAAATTTCAGTGCATACAAAAACAATTTGAAAAAATTTCAATGTTGGCCCCATTCACGGGTCACTATTGCACATGTCTAGTCCTATTACAATTTTCATTCCTTGTTCCTTTTAAAATTTGTTCGACAGTAGACACGTCCTCGCATCTAGTACCGCAAGGGAGTATTTTTATGGTGTTGATTAAGCAATCAACGAAAAAGATGGATTTTTCATCACAACTATTACACACATACATTGTATATACATTAATGTAGAACCTGAAAGAAAAATGAAGAAAGGCTGATGCAAACTTAAAACTTGCGTCAACCAATTTGTGTACTTTGAAAGAAAAATATGGTTTATGGCTTACATGATGAAATTATGATGTAAAAAAGTGGGTCTGTGAGTCAAATTTGATTCTAGAAACCCTCCCATGTCGTTAAGGCATGCAAATAGTCTATTCATGTCAAATTTCAGTGCATATAGAAACAATTTGAAAACATTTCAACGTTGGCCCCATTCACAGGTCACTGTTGTCCATGTCTAGTCCTAGTACAATTTCTGTTCGGTTCGACAGTACACACGTCCCTGCATCTATTACTGCAAGGGGATATTTTTATGGTGTTGATTAAGCAATCAACGAAAAAGAGGGTTTTTTCATGAGAACTATGACACACATACATTGTAAATACATTAATGTAAAACTTGAAAGAAAAATGAAGAAAGGCGATGAATTGTATCCCATGTGTACATTTGAAGATACTTGCAACGAATTAGCTATACTTGGAATCACATCATCCATTTACTTTGTTTATCCCATGTAAAGATTCTTACGACGAATTAGCTATACTATCGGCGAACTTTTTTCATCGATAGTATAGCTAATTCATCACAAGATTATTTATATTCATCGCTCTTGCGATGATATCCTTTCCTTGTCTCTTGCCGATTCGTTTCATATTTGGTTTATCAACTTGAAATTAAATTTGATACTTTGCAAGCTAGTTGTACCTTGAGTCAAATACAAATATGAAATTAGGAATCATTAACATGTCTACTAGAACATATGAAAAATAAGGTTTATGGTTTACATGATGAATTGATGATGGACAAAAGTGGGTGTGTGAGTCAAATTTGAGTCCAGAAACCCTCCCATATCGTTAAGGCATGCCAAGAGTCTATCCATGTTAAATTTCAGTGCATACAGAAACAATTTGAAAAAATTTCAACGTTGGCCCCATTCACAGGTCATTGTTGCCCATGTCTAGTCCTAGTACAATTTTCGTTCCTTGTTCCTTTTAAAATTCGTTCAACAGTACACAAGTCCTTGCATATAGTACTGCAAGGGAGCATTTTTATGGTGTTGATTAAGAAATCAATGAAAAAGAGGGATTTTTCATCACAACTATGACACACATACATTGTATATACATTAATGTAGAACCTGAAAGAAAAATGAAGAAACACTGATGCAAACTTAAAACTTGTGTTAATAAATTTGTGTACTTTGAAAGAAAAATAGGGTTTATGGTTTACATGATGAATTGATTATTGAAAAAAGTGGGCGTGTGAGTCAAATTTGAGTCCAGGAACCCTCCCATATTGTTAAGGCATGTGAATAGTCTATCCATGTCAAATTTCAGTGCATACAAAAACAATTTGAAAAAATTTCAACGTTGGCCCCATTCACAGGTCATTGTTGCCCATGTCTAGTCCTATAAAATTTTCCATTCCTTGTTCCTTTTAAAATTCGTTCGACAGTAAACACGTCCCTGCATCTAGTACTGCAAGGGAGTATTTTTATGGTGTTGATTAAGCAATCAACGAAAAAGATGGATTTTTCATCACAACTATTACACACATACATTGTATATACATTAATGTAGAACCTGAAAGAGAAATGAAGAAAGGTTGATGCAAACTTAAAACTTGTGTCAACCAATTTGTGTACTCTGAAAGAAAAATAGGGTTTATGGTTTACATGATGGAATGATGATGGAAAAAAGTGGGTGTGTGAGTCAAATTTGAGTCCACAAACCCTCCCATGTCGTTAAGGCATGCAAATAGTCTATTCATGTCAAATTTCAGTGCATACAGAAACAATTTGAAACCATTTCAATGTTGGCCCCATTTACAGGTCACTGTTGCCCATGTCTAGTCCTAGTACAATTTATGTTCGGTTCGACAGTACACACGTCCCCGCATCTAGTACTACAAGGGAATATTTTTATGGTGTTGATTAAGAAATCAACAAAAAAGAGGGTTTTTTCATGAGAACTATGACACACATACATTGTAAATACATTAATGTAGAACCTGAAAGAAAAATGAATAAAGGAGACGAATTGTATCCCATGTGTACATTTGAAGATACTTGCGATGAATTAACTATACTTGGAACCACATCATCCATTTCCTTTGTTTATCCCATGTAAATATTCTTACGATGAATTAGCTATACTATCGACGAAAAAACAAACTTTTTTCGTCGATAGTATAGCTAATTCGTCGCAAGATTATTTACATTCGTCGCTCTTGCGATGATATCCTTTCCTTGTCTCTTGCTAAGGAATTCCCTTCTTTGTCTCTCTTGCCGATGAAAATTTTTGCATAAGTGATGGGTACTAAATTATCCTTGATTTTATCCAATAGTACCTATTCTACTTATTTTCACACCAGCATATATATCAATATTTCTTCAAGGTTAAAAAGATCAACATCAACTTAGAAGAGAATCCAATAACAACAAATTGCTCTACTTCTATAGAGACTACTCTCTCTATGTTTTAAAAGATAACTACATGAAACTACACTTAAATGACAAATTCCAACACTTGATGGTTTTAATTAGGATTCATTTCATATTTGGTTTATCAACTTGAAAATAAAACTTGATACTTTGCAAGCTAGTTGTACCTTGAGTCAAATACAAATATGAAATTAGGAATCATTAACATATCTACTAGAAGATATGAAAAATAGGGTTTATGGTTTACATGATGAATTGATGATGGAAAAAAGTGGGTGTGTGAATCAAATTTGAGTCCAGAAACCCTCCCATGTCATTAAGGCATGCCAAGAGTCTATCCATGTCAAATTTCAGTGCATACAAAAACAATTTGAAAAAATTTCAACGTTGGCCCCATTCACATGTCATTGTTGCCCATGTCTAGTCCTAGTACAATTTCCGTTCCTTGCTCCTTTTAAAATTCGTTCAACAGTACACACATCCCCGCATCTAGTACTCCAAGGGAGTATTTTTATGGTGTTGATTAATCAATCAACGAAAAAGAGGGATTTTTCATCACAACTATGACACACATACATTGTATATACATTAATGTAGAACTTGAAAGAAAAATGGAGAAACACTGATGCAAACTTAAAACTTACATCAACCAATTTGTGTACTTTGAAATAAAAATAGGGTTTCAACGAAAATTCTATAGAAATGACAAACATGTTCATCGAAACTTCATTGATGCAATACTATGGCAACAATATTGATAACATCTATGATCATGATGGTATAAAAATGAAAGAGCTTCTCTAGGTTTAAAGAATAATTTATCCTCTATTGAACAAGGCCAACCACGTGAAGGTGGAAGCTCATATGGCCCCTCCCCTCCCCGTCACATCACTCTCAATTGATCCCCAATACCCAATCTATAAAATAGAAAATAATCAAAAGCAATGTCGTAGTAAGATTCATGCATAGAAACTACAAAAGCAAAAATTAATGAAGGTAAATGAAATTATGTGTTTGTAAATGATATTTTTAGTTTACCACGTACTTTAATATATTGGCAACTATTTTCAGGTTTCACATAATAATTAAACAACATGTAACATATGATATAAAAACGTCGCATAAAACTTAAAAACATGTAATTAACCCATGCCATTATAAGTAAATTATTTTAAGAGAATAATTCATACAAATTAACATGTAACATATGATATAAAAATGTCGCATAAAATATATAGTCACATACCTAATCCAACCTCAACATCTGTGTAATCATCCTTATTCTATATCTTGATCTTCTTCATTGAACTCGACATATGTATCATCATCCGGTTCAGAAATGGTGTTGAAAGGATTGACGATATCATCATCGTCATCAATGTAATTTTCGAGCATATTTTCATCGACATCATCATCAAGAATTGCAATATTGTCTCCTACGCCTGGATCATGATATTATTTGTCTTCTTTATCTATCGACCCTGCATGATCTTCCGACTTTGTCTGATCTGGCGAATCATCTTCTTCCTGTAAATGAGTATACTTAACTGGCCTTCCTCTTGGATCATATCTAACAACAAATGACCAATCCCTCTCACCTGGAATATTTGAGTAAAAGATCTGTTCACATTGGCTTGGAAAACCATAGCGATAACATCCTCTTTCAAACACCGTTGTTTTAATCATTGGAAATCCATTGGCATGTTGAATAATAGTTCTTTCCTCATCGCGTTCATGCATTCGTAACCTATACCATTTGACATCTAACAAAACTAATTTGAAGGAATTAAAGTCACACTCAAGTATATCGTTTAAATACCCATAGTATCCATTTTCAGATTCTCAGGGATGTCTGTCACTCCTAGAGGAAACTTTAGTGACCTGGAATACTGCAGTTATCCCACTATATGAAGTTTTTCTGGTTTCATCCAATTGTTTGATGCGAAATTTACGACCATTGCACCACATAGCCTTGTGGTGTTTCAACTGCAATATGCTAGATATGTAAAAGATGCATTGTCAATTAATAAACAAACATATATATATTTATATAACTTGGAAAGTATCTGAAAAATACAGTACACATGTAGTCACATTAATATAATATAAAATGACTGAATAAAATGGGTGAATTTGCTTGCCTATCCATCTTTCAAACCATATGCTAAATCAATTTCCTTTTGCATAACATTGGCATCTCCGTTATGACGAGCTTCTCTAACCAATTCAGACAATCGTTGCCATGATAACCTACCTCCATTATGTTGTTTACATCTTTCAATCCATACATTCATCCAGTCAAGATTGTTTGCAATGTATAAATGCAGTGCATCCCACTCTTGAGCAACATAATCAAAAAATGAATTCACCAATATTAAATATTAGTTATAACGTCCATGCAGGTTATAAATATTAATAATTTATGAAATAACATATATTAATATATTAATGAGTATGATTATATACACAAAAAACAAAAAAATTATATGTATTATTAATATAAATCTCCACAATTATTAATATATTTCCTCTCATCTTTTTCATTCTACCTTTCCCCAACAGGTGCTCCTGATCTTCAAATTTTTTGATGGAGTTCACATCCCAAATGCGATCCACTGCATGCATAGTTGGCGCTACTAATTTAGGAAGATACTGACTAATATACACCATGGATTGATATACCATATATCCCTCCACCACAGAACCCTCAGGACGTGCTCTTTGTCTAACCAACGCCTTCAATGATTTCAAGTGCCTCTCCACCATCCACATTGACCTTGTGTGAACAGGTCCACAACTTTCAATTTCCTCAACTTGGTGTATGAGGTGGTGTTATTGTGCATTGAAAAATGTTGGAGGTATGTACTTTTGCATTTCACACATTAGACGCGTAATTTCTCTTTCCAATACTTTATATCATCTTCATGGATTTCTTTCAATGACAACCATCTACATGAGATCATGACACAAGAAAATAACATGTTTCAACATAACATAATATAATATATTACATTACAAGTAAAACACGTGTCATTAAGTACAACAACAATTTGAAAGAACATTTTGCATATANCGTAATTTGTCTTTCCAATACTTTATATCATCTTCATGGATTTCTTTCAATGACAACCATCTACATGAGATCATGACACAAGAAAATAACATGTTTCAACATAACATAATATAATATATTACATTACAAGTAAAACACGTGTCATTAAGTACAACAACAATTTGAAAGAACATTTTGCATATAAATCACAACTACCTACCTCATGTATTTTCCAAGATCATATATAACTTGTTTGACGTTGTTGTCAAAGTCATTTGGGAGAGATAGCGGTAGAACATACTGTAACAAAAAAATGAATCGTTATTTGTTTCGACCAAAGTAGACAAAAAAAATTAAAAAATTAAAAGATGTATCAGGCCCATATATATATATATATATATATATATATATATATATATATATGTATGTATGTATGTATGTATGTATGTATGTATGTATGTATGTATGTATGTATGTATGTATGTATGTATACCAAAATTATTACCTTAATGAAGGTATGCCAATCATGTGTTTTGACCCCACCAAATTCACCTTTCTTCGTTAAGATATTATTTATGTTTGAAGCAAAACCCGTGGGAAATTTAATTCTTTGAATGACCTCTTTTACATCATTGCTTTGTTGCTCTGTTAATAACCATGTAAGGTTATTTCGATCTAGTCCATCTCTATTTGATCGGATCCCACTTCACATTGCATGTTTGGCTTACTTAATGTTAGTACAAATTTTGATAATTTTTTCTTTGTCCCTCCTCCATCTATGATTTGCCATAACGTTTCTGTCACATTCTTCCCGTTATGCATTGTATCCAACAAATGAACTATTTTTATCTCGTCATAGTAGGGCAACCTCATGAATTGAGTGGGATAACATTTCATTCCTCGTGGAATCCCATTATTAATACCTTCATGATGGCGACCTTCGTGAAGCATAAAAGAAATCACAATAATAATTATCAAATACAGTAAAATAAATTCAATGATTAAAATAAACATTCAAAACATTACATGATATACGATACATAAAGAAATTGAGTACCTTGACGTTTTCTATTATATTCGAACCTCCATAGGTGAGGTGCCATTCTTCGTAGTTTTAAACCGGTCTCTTCTTTCCCATTGAAAAGATGTTTTTCAATATTATGATACCTATGGTTCTCAGGGAGGAGGTGCCTATACTCATCAAACACCACCTTTCCTAAACTTTTTGAATGACGATACTTCATCTTAGGACCACAAATTGGACATGCAAATTTACCCTTTGTTTGAAGACCTGCAACAAATGGATTAATGTCAATTATACAATGAGATTATTTAAAAATTAAACATGCAACGTGATATCATTAAAAAATTATATAGTATTAAAGAGCAATATTAGAATGCTACATACCAAAAAATGTGTTAGTCCTCGGGCATCATGAATTGTCCATAAAATTATTCCACGAAATTTAAATTTCTTCTCCCTGATTGGTTTACAAATGTCATACATAGTGATGCCAACCCATAACTTTAGTAGTTCGTCGATAAGAGGATCGATATATACATTCATATCTTTAACCTGGTACTTACCTAATTGTTTGAAATTACACATAATTACTATAACCATGATATCATGTATATATAAGTAAATAAATAAACAAAAGATATTATGCAAAAAATGAAATAGATGAAAATGTTAGATTCAAAAAATTAATGTAAACAAATACCTGGAACAATAATTGTCAACATTATGTGCTCCCTCTTTATTGACATCCAAGGAGGAATGTTATTTTTGATAAGAAAAATAGGCCACACTGAGTAAATAGAACTAAGCTCTCAAAATGGATTAACACCATCAGCTGCCAATGAAAGCCTAACATTACGAGGTTCATCTTTGAAATCTACCCATTTTTCCTCAATTTCCCTAAATGCATAACCATCAGCAGGCATTCGAAGAACATCATCTCCACTTTTGTTACGTGCATTGTAATCCATAAATTATGCTATGCTTTCACACCTGAAAAATCGCTGCAAACGTGGAATTATGAAAAATCGGTTCGATATCTACTGATAAGACATTGCGAGAATTCTATTTTCGAAGCATGTTGTCCATAATATATAATATGATTATTAGGACATGCATCTATAGTTTGATAATCCATTCCAATGTCTTTCATAATGCCATGCAAACCTCGATATGTGCGAGGTAAAATATTTGACGATGGTAATAAAAATTCACCTAACAATCTACAACATAACAAATAACTAGTTAATGTAAAGAATATTAATAATAAAAATTGCATTCTTATTTTACACATTAATTAACACTAAAAACAAATAGAAAAAAGTCAACATTTATGTATAATATGAGATGAAACATATTACATACCTTAGGATCTGTGTCATACAAGTGTTCGACAAATTATTCATAACCTTTAAGTTCACTAGCAACAATGTAGTGGAGAGAATATTTGCTCTTGATCCTTCATAAAGTCGTTTATTTGCCTTTTCTAATAGAGGTTCATCATAATTACCATCACTGTCCCCATCCTCATCCTACTGAGAAAACAAATCTTGGATCATTTGATTTGTCCCATCATCTTCTTCCATGGGATCATTAACTTGATTTGTCCCATCATCTTCTTCCATGAGATCCTCATTTTCTTGATCCTGTTCCTCAGCTTGTACAACATCATTTCTACTACTACTTGGTGCAATATTCTGTGGAAAGTTAGAGGGCAACTCTAACTTTATAATTACAAACAATCATGCAAAATTAGTGTGTACTATAACAAACATTCAAACAATATATATACATATATATAATTTTATATAAAATTGACAATATAAAAATAGATAATGAATATATAGCTAATTACCATGGGACGATATTCATTCGATCCGCCATCAATGTGCCCATATTTCCTACAATGTTTTGTAGTTGTTGCTATCAAAATTCTTATGGGACGTATGAGGCAACATTTTTTGCAAGGGCAATAACATCTACCATCACCCTTTTCACCTGCATTACTTTTTTTCCCACCTCTAATATTCTGTGACATTCTTCCGCACAAAAATACCCTTTCTGAATCGTCGTTGTTATAGCAAGATTATCGCAACATCTCTAATTCGTAAAATATTTATAGATATTTTTTCATCGCAATAGTGACGAACATTGACCCAATCAATGTTGACTTTTTCAAAGAGTGTAACGGTCATATTGTCGCGCTTGCAACAAAATTTGACCAAATAAATTTTGACTTTGTCAAAGAGTATAACGGTCAACATGGACTTTATCAAATAGTGTAATGGTCAATAGTTATTGTTGCTCTTGCAACGAATGCACAAGTTCATCGCAAGAGCGATGAGCGTCCACTATATTCATGATCGTCGCAAGAGCGAAAAACGTTTGATTCCGTCGATAGCACGATGAATACGGGATTGATTTATAATAAAATTCAATATGTAGTAGTGGTGGCGATCTAGAGTGATCTGGACACACACCAACAGTTACAGGAGTAAACTACCACCTAGTCTAGTCTCTGAGGCAATTACAAGAGTTAATTACCACCTAGTCCTAGTTAAATAGTCTCTCAGTCTTCGGTTAACTGACTGAAACAGAGTGAAGTGAGGAGGAGACCAGGGAATCATGAGTAATGCGCTAGTATGGTGATAATACCAACGACAATGCACATTAGCTGGTGATGATCCTGATGTTGCATGGTGATGATCCCATTGTGGCATCTAGACTCCACTCAACTGATCAAACTGAAGAGAATATTATCCTAGAGGAATATTCTCCCTAGACTCTAGGAGACTGAATAATGACTATTAAACATAGGGAAAACCTTAGGAAAAATAATTCCTAGGTGTGTGTGAAGTATCTCCAAAAAAGGAAGCTACAACTCCCCCAATTCTCTAGCTTCAACTGGAAGGAGGCTCCAACCCCCTGATTTACAAGCTCCAACCTGAAGGAAGCTCCAACTCCCTGTATTCTTTGGCTCCAACTAGAAGGAGGCTACAACCCCCTGATTTACTGGCTCCAACCTGAAGGAATCTCCAACTCCATGTATTCTCTGGCTCCAACCGAAAGGAGGCTACGACCCCCTTTCCTTGCCCCATCCATCCACCCTGAAATATAAGTATAGAATCGACCTATCACTAACATTGTCACTGATGATCAAATTTTCGTCCAACCTATCATTGTCCCCGTTACTGTCTCTGTAAATGTCACTGCCATTGTCACTATCATTGTCTCTATCTCTATCTCTAATACTAATACCTCATCATCAACATCATCATCAACAATAGCAGATCATACTCAAATACCATCACCAAGATGTGTATCAAACCATGTGCTAAGGTAAATACATGCCATATCCATAAACCATGTGCCAAGATACATCCATCAACCATGTACCAAAACACGTGCCATAACAACCATCAATCATGTACCAAAACATGTGCCATAACAACCATCAACCATGTACCAAGATATGCCTCAAATATGTAAACATATACCAATGTATATCTCAAACCATGTGCCCAAGTTGTTCCTCAAACCATGTGCCAAATATGTATGCCAATATATCCAAGAGGTGTACCAAAAATATGTCTCAAATAATGTACCAACATATACCATACGTCCAAGATGTGTCTCAAAGAATATGCCCAAATCTCCAAAACATTCCTTAAGCATGTATCATAACATCAAGACATAACCCTCAAAATACATATAAAAATGTGCCTATGATTATTTAATAGACTTGGTGCATCATATCACAGACATTCATACCTTCTTCATCTTCAGAAATAAGAGAATAAAATCTTCATCAAACTTTACCTCAGTCTCACGGGACTAGTTTTTGGATTATTCACAAACCCTTACTTTCAACAAACATAAATTCAGACCTGTAATGAATAAAATTTGAAACTTGTACCCAATCTTCTCGAATATATTCTATGAAATTCCTTCAAGTTTCACTTTTTGAATCGTCCATGAAAAAGAGTTATAACGAAAATGATAGACCTTGCTGAATTCTGGCTTATTATGGAGAGCGAACTTGTAGAGCATGCCACGCGCTGAATATTTGATATCTGGTTCTGAAACTCGCAAAAAACATACTATGGACTATAATCTTTCCCATGCAATTGGTCTCATAGAATTTGGATACTCTATGAATAAGTTATGACTTTTTTTCTTAGAACACCTGTTTGAGACTAGTTTCAGGACTAGTAAAAAACCCTATCTTCCACATAGTGTATCTCCAAAAATAAAATGAACTAGAAGCTGAAATTTTTACCACATGTACCTTGATATGTCTTCTCAACATCCTCCATTTTTCTCTATCTGATTCATTCTAGAAAAAAAAATTATAGCGAAAATGGTAAAATGACCTTTAAATAACATACCTTATAACACACCCCCAGATGGGGTGCTAATAGGTACAACGCGTGGATAGGCCACGGGGAGGCCACTTGGCTAGACAGTCATCCAGTTGGCGCCTAATGGAACTCGTCCCACCAGCGCATCACCTCATAACTTAAACACAGTCTTCGCCAGCCCTCTGACCACACTTGCAGCCAGCCTGCCACACGAGCTAGAAGCCTTGCAGTGTGAGAACTCCCATGGCGTCGTGCAGGTCGCCTCACCTGTCATTTCCTCTCCCCAGATAGGCACCCCTACAACCAAGCTCGAGATTATTCTTCCTCCTTTGTTTCCCAACACTCTCCCACTACAGCCATCACGACTTCCTCTTCTTCTCCCTCATTGGAGCGCTCTGCACTTGACCTCACAGACCCTTCTGCTCTGCGCTTTTGTCCTCAAGGCACCGATAACCCCCTCCATGCCCCATCTGAGAGGTAAATCCAGGAGAGGAGTCACCTAGTACGCAACCAAGGTCAAAGATATGCCAAATTATGTCCATCCACATGATAACACTGCTCTCCCTGTCTTGGCTCCCATCATAGCTCTCCCTCCCGCAGAGCGAATTCAAGAAGCTACCTAGGACCTCTCATCGCTCTCAAACCGCTATGGATGTCAGGTAGAATGGTTTGAAACCNCGTCGCCCTCCTCCTCCTTTCTCCCCACCTCGCCACCCCTTTGAAGCTACCTCCACTCCCTCACCCCTTCCCTCTACCTCGTTCAACTCCCCAATTCGATCTACCTGCAACAAGTGCGCTGACTAGGAAGTGATCATAGCTTCATTGCGCAAAATCACCAGAGGACAGGAGGATATCAAGTCTGCACTTCGGGATTTGCAGAAGAAGGATGACGAGCGATGGAGCAGGGTGGACATTCTGATGTCCTTTCTCCAAGACCTCCGGCAGGCAATCGCAGATCGAGACATGGGAAAAATGAAGAAGACCCAGGCCTTCGTGGGCCCAAGACTTGGTCCAGGTTCCTAATGTTCTCTTGTTTCAAGTTTTAGCTCTTGTTTTTTCTAGCCAGCTCTGTTTAGTTTACAGACAACCTGCTCTATTTAGTTTAGTTTACATACAACTTTTTGCCCTGCGTGGCAGTGCAGTTTTTTTTTGCGTGGAAAACTACGTTTTATTTTGGACAAGTGGTACTCTATTTTTTTGGACAAGTGCCAACAGTGGTTTCCCGGATAGGCACTATTGCCACGCATGATAGAAAACTTGTAACTTTTTCAAGAAGGCCCTAATATATTTACTAACTTACAACAAAAAAAACATACCTTAGAACACATCATCACAAGACTTCATCCTCCCTTGGAATTTTTCCCTTCTTGACTTCATCTTCCCTTTGTAATTTGCCTCATATCTCCTTGGTTAATTCAGAGAAAAATCACTTGAGTTTATGTGACAAATGAACTCCTAGGTGCCTTATTTATACTAGATCTAGCACCCTCTTTTTAGGGCCGACTTGACCCAAATAAAATTCAATTTAATTTTTAATGATAATTCCATTGGGATCGAATTTACCAAAAATATCCTTAATATTTATTTTAATATTCATTGCAATGGAGCCTTGTAATATCTTGTTATAACCACTTTTCTTCTTTTCCTTAATTTCGGGGCTGACTTGTCACTTCTTGTTACAACTGTTTAGGGCTTCTTAACCATACTTTAGGGCTTCCAAATTCAAGAGGGAAGATCTCCTCAACCGTGAGGAACCACATGGTGTACCACATACCATTATAAACGACATGACGAGGAGTATCCACATATTGGGTTTGTGCATGCATTTACATTGTCCTTCACACTCTCTTTCTTCAGACAACTTTGAGCTTCATGACCATACCTCTAGGGATTCTTAACTGTATTTATGGGGCTTCTTGTAGGCTTCTTCAAAGCATCTTCCTGTGAGGACCATGCTTAGAGTTGCACCATAAGGGGACCACTTTGGAGAGTTCTCCAAATACACCCATCCCTTGGATTTCTTCTAAGGTTGACATCTAGGGTTGACGTCTGTAGACTGATCACCATCGACAACCTTTGGACAAAATTTGTTTGACAAAAACACATTAGCCCAGATTCGATTGAAGAATGGATCAGAATTCCATCTAAGGAGGCAAAAAATTGTTCCATTGTTTGGAAATCCATTAATAATTCTTTTAAGGTGATCGGAGAGGGACTAACATGGCATGTCGGTGACGTGACCACTTGCTTCCCCAAGAAATCATCGAACATTTTCACAAGACGGGCCTTTTTCATCTTGACCAGTTTGTTGATCCTACCAGAACTAATATTTGGGAATAGGGATGGATGATTGTTGCATAGATAGGACTGCATGGGCATTAATCAGAAGGTTGGGCTCTTTACACTAGAGCCCTCAAATTGGGCCATATCATAATTTCAGATAGGGAGGATGAGTTAGTTTGGAAACTCAATCCCCATGAAGTCTACACCCCAAAAACAAGATATTTTCAAATTAACATTGACATCCTACAACAAGAACCCTCTTGGCGGTGGAAGGGGGTATAGAGAATAAAATTCCCTCTAAAAGCACACATTTTTATGTGGTGTATTAAAAAAAAAAATTCCAACCTAGGATAGGATGAAACTCAAGAAATTGGAAGGACTCGACTAGTGTGCTTTGTGTAGGGTAGATGATGAATTAGTTTCTCGTCTATTCTTAGGGTGCTCCTTTTTCAAACAAATATGGACTGAAAGTTCAAGAATTTTGGGCCAAACTGGTCAATGGCAAGGCATAAACATCGAGGAAGCCTGGAGATCTTGGGTTTCTAATCATTCCAACAATAATATAAAAGCACTTCCTCTGATCATAAATTGGGGTGCTTGATTGGCTAGGAACGCTGTTGTTTTTCAAGATCGTACATCCATCCACATCCACATTATTGCCCAAGGTGTTAGTATCCTCTCTCATTTCCCACAAGGGAAAGGACAACTTCCAACCAGACATGTATTAGAGGAAGTGGTGGACTATGATAAACCATGGGCCTTTTTTTATGGAGCCTCACAAGATGATGGAGATAAAAGAGGAGGTGGGGTTGTTGTTCACCTAATAGACTCACATTCTTTCAACCTCAAAATGGGTTTGGGACATGGATCAAACAACTACATTGAATTGATGGCTTTAAAACTCCTTGTCACCTTTACGGGGGAAAAATGCATTACATCACTTCAGATTTTTTGCGACTCGATGACTGTTATAAATTGGGTTGATAAATCTCAGCAATGCCACAAGATTAGATTACATCATATTATCATCCTATGTTCTTTTGACAGTTTCTTTGTGGTACATGTTTACAGGGAACGAAATATGGCAACAGATTCACTCTTTAAAGCAAGGTTGCAGTTGGTTTTTGGGCAGTGGAACATAGAAGAGATTTCAATAAATTTCTGCTCTGATTTTTTCCTCCGGCCATTTATAGAGTTGCAAGAGCTTTCGAGTTGTTCTTTATGCCTATTTCCCTGTGGTTTTATGATCAATTCATTTTTTTCAGTATTGACATCCTACTTTTTGGTCCACAGATTGATTCTTTTGACTACATCGACTTCTTGATTGAGGTTTCTCAAATTCCTCCTATGGTGACAATTATGTTACGATTATGTTATTTATGATGACCTATGGGGTCTCGGATACTAGTTTTCTTTTTTGAGCGGGCGACCTTTAGCAAACAATCTTTTATTTTGTAGTATATTCTGGGTAGAATCATGCTTGTTTGGGGTCCTTGATAAATCAAGCAAGGCAATCATTTTTGTTTATGGACTTCAATTTATCCTTTTGCAAAAGGATAACAGATTAAATACATGGAAACATGTATTATGCATAATGTAAATTTTCTTTCTTCTTGAAGTAAAATTTATGCTTTTTCCCTTGGAAAAAAATATAATTATAATTATAAC
>JASDQU010100336.1:668874-679431 GCA_032191745.1 Picea mariana
TTCATGAGGACATGCAATGAATTGGGTATGGGGGAATGTTGGGTCTCCTTTTTGACACCTCCAATTACCCTATCTTGTCCTCTATCTTGACCAACTTTACCTCATACATATGCACAATTTTCCTATTTTCCTAAATGACATAGTCTTTAACCATTCTTGTGTGCACATGAGGTAACCTATGTTTAAATCATGATTTATTTGATTTCTTAATATTTGGAATCAAATGATTAAAGTTAAATTCTCTCTAATTACCTTGATTGATTCAAGAATATCTCATGACACATATCCAACTCGTCTGATACCTATCTACATGCATCCAGTACTCAACTCGTTCGATACCTATTTCTGTGCTAGTTTGGTACCAATGTATTTGATTGTGCGCGTCTGGTACCAATCTTCATGTTTTAGTTGTGCACATCTGGTACTAGTTCCGCATATATAGGCTTGGGTGTTTGAACAAATTTTCCTTTGATGAGTCCAAGGAATTTGTTGGCTAGCACATCCTTTGTTTGTTGAAGACTATGATACACTACATCCTCATGTACTTCGTGTCATGAGGACGAAGTTGCTTCCATGAAAAACGTTATAGCAACTAATTGTAATATTTACACAATAATTTGATGTTATCTCCAGGTCTTGGCTGTAGCATTGTTTCTCTTTAAAAAGAGAAGGTCTTGTAGATGACAGATACACAGAGATGTAATTAATAATTGTTATGTTGTAAACTTGATTCCTGAGAATATTGTTGATTGTATACATGGTGTTGAAGTAATCATATGAATTATAGTTTATGGAATTTATGTGTATGATCAAATTCTTAATTCTATAAGTTTCTTTTAAAGATACCTTGTTGGTACGGCAAGGGCCCACTGACCCAACCAAGGTAAGATTCCTTGTATTTATCTGTGTGAATATAATTATGGCTTGTGTGTGGATAAAACAATTATGTGTTTTGATTGTAGTATCTAATCTTATTTTTTTTGTGTTTCAGTAAAATATTTGATAAAATGCAATAAAGATTTGTGGTAATCCTGAGTGAGTGAGCATTTCTGAGTGCAATATAGATGCCTGAGTAAATATTTTTTATTCTTGTGTATATGTGTGGACAATCATTTATTAGATTGAATGCTTTAATGTTTGTTTATATTGTGCAAATACAGGAACATTTAAGATCTCCATATCTCACCCTGCATGAACCTATAATGGAGTATCTTACTACACCTAGTATTTCTTCCAGGATTGATTAGGTTATGACTAATATTCCTTTTAAGAATGTGCATAGAGTTAATTACAGATTGTTGTTAAATTGGTTTCCAAGGGAAACAGAGACAAAGTTCATCTTTTCCTTTCATGAGCCTGTAAATGAACATATTCATTACCTGAGCAAGAGCCTTTAAATCACATGTTTGTTGAGATTTTGTTTATGAGTCTTGATTTATAGTTTTTAAACTATGTGAAGAATATTGCTTGAAGGTTGTGAAACAAAGTATTGGTTTAGAGTGCTTCTTGTTTAGGCTATACTCATCAAACATAGGAACATTATCTGTTATCGACACATATAGTGCATCAACTCTATTGATTACGAAACCAGATTGACATATTAATGATTGCAATATACTAAACATATAGTTGCACCAACAATAGGACAAACACCTCTGCAAATGAACAACATAACAATACTTATGAATTCTCTTTCTCTTTCCCAAGAATTTTCTTTGTTATATATCTCTTTGGAGGAGGTTTGGAAAAGATTCTGTATCTTCTAGAGACCACTAGAGACTCGAATGTTATGAGATCCTAGGCCCTTACCATGAATATACAACTCATGCCTTGCATGTCTCTTCATAACTCCATGAATCTAGAAGTTTTATAGATCATTGCTTGTTGAACACTATGAACCTATGATGATCATCACTTGTTTCACTACCACTAACCTACGATGATCATCACTTGTTGTCCTCTATGTGTCCCGTGATGATCTCTAAAAAGGGATCAAATCTTAAGAAAAACATGTATTTTGACTTACATCCTCTTATGGAATCCTTTATGTCCTGTAGGGTGGAAATTAAGGTTATAACAAGTATACGTTGCCAAAATATCTTCCTTTTTTTCGTGATGTTATTTAAGTAGTTKCTCATTTCATTTCTTGTTCATTTATTTATGCTCTTTCATTTCTGCAAGTGTGGTTTCCCTATAGAGTTAGGCATTGAACACTGAGTTTATTTAGTGATCACAAAACGAGTTGATGTTCTTTCTTGTCAACCAAAGGAATGTGGTTAATGGTTGAAATATAAATCCAGTGACCAAAGTTTAATTCTATATCCTTTTATTTATGTAAGTGTGATCGAATGAGTGTGGTGTGCATCAGATATCAGAATGTTTGTTAACCCTTAGAATCCAAGGGATGGCTAAGAATCTATAAGGCTCGAACCGACAACATAAGTTCATCTTATTTTAATTATTGTTCTTGAGTGAGTTTCATTTACAAGTTTGATTAAGCTACATCATTTAGCTGAGTCACGAAGTAGATAACCGATTATTATAACAGAGTTCTTGTATCCTTGACTCTGATTCTTGGAAATTTATTATCAAAAAAAGAACTTTTGAATTCATCTTGCTTAGGTTAGAGTTAGTTTCCTACTCCTGCATATGTTTTGTCGGCATCTCTCAGGCTTACAAGCTCCCTAGTTTTCAATTTAATATAAATCAATTTAAGTAATTAAGTTTCCCAACACTACCTTCCAACAATTAAATAGACTTTGGTGTGTACTTGGATATTTTTTCTCTTAGCTCATAGAACATTTTGGATCTCCTAGTAGTGATGTTTTGGGTAGTATTTATATCATACTTTGGATCACTATAAGAACTCTCTATTTACTCAAAATAAGGAGACGGGTTGGTCAATTTAGGACAAAATGTAGTTGATCTGGCTTCCAACTTTTTAAAAAAGGAGGATATGGAAGTGTTCTTACATGTCTTTTCTATATCACCTATTGGATTATTGACCACAGTGGGAGGTATTAGACCATCAACTTTGGGTAGTTGATCATTAATACAATTGTACAATGTGACACATCGAAGGTTCTTCTTCAACCCTTTACATTTTGAAAAAACACATATCACTAGTGTGTCATAAAAGAGATTCAATTCACGGTGTAATACCATTGATCCAGGCTTCAGGTTACGATAAGATGGCATGTTACAATTGGTAGGGTTAATAAATTGTCCATTTTCATAAATCATTTGCATGTGGTATGTTTCTCCTGATAAGATATTGCAACATTTTTTCACTGGTGGAATATCTTTCACACCTGAACTCGATCATGATTTATGATTGTACAAAATTCGATGAACAATTATTCAAATGCACTTGCATAAATGACACAAATTCAATCAAATAAATGAATTATAAATAAAATATATATTTACTTCAAACAGTGTTGAAGAATTTGATAAACTTGCAACGATATATAATGATTTGGAATCTGAAGTATTGGCCATTTGATATTATAACCTTCTTTTCTCTGCATTTGAACCAAAACCATCATCAATACATGCATGAATTTGATATTAACGTTATTGGTTCTTTTAATTATTTGCTTATGCACATGTGTGTATGTATATAGAGAACGCACTGGTGCGCTACACTATGAAATGCACCAAACAATGACCTCCTTTTGAAGAGCCAAATTTGGAAGGGTTTTGTAGGGCACATACAAATTTGCAGAGAAGAAATTTCAAGTATGTGATTTCATTCTAGTGATCATTTAAATATTTCTCTATTTCATTCAAACTATTTGCAATGTATATTGAAAAAAATAAAAGGGTTTCATAGTTACCTTCGGTATTGGAAGCCTTAACTTTCTTGTTTTTTTTTTGTTCCCTTCTTTTTTTAATAGATTTTTGTAGGGTTTTTTTTTAAGAAATAGATTTTTATAGGGTCTTTTTAGTTTCATATGGAGAATTTGGTATCTGTTTCAATGGTACCATTCATTGCATTGAATCCCAAACCCTTTCAACCATGTCCTTGTTAGTTATTTTATCGAAAAAAAAAAAAAATCATGGTACTCAGTGTGCACTGTACAAGAAAATCACACTGGTGCACACTGTACAGAGGTAGCAACCTGGTGCTCACTTTATAGAAAAGCACACTAGGGCACATATATCTTTGAAAAGCATTGATTGGTCAAAACAATAAATAGTATTTATTTTTGTATCATATGCATATAGGTTAGTAGTGCACAATGATTAATAGTACGCATCGATGTGTGTATATGTTTAACGCCTCAGGGAATTTTGTTTAATGATGCACATTGAAATATTAGATTGTATTAAAAATTTCATAAATTATATTTTTGATAATTCCTTTTTTTTTTATACAATATTGTTGATAGAAGTTCAAATAAAACATCTTATTGTGGCGATAGAAATGGTAGCTCATCCCAAGAAGAGAGGGAGGCAAGTTATTTAAGTTTTATTAAAATTTTAATATATTTGAAATATTTGTAAGTTTAAATTAATGATGTTTATTGGTTAATGTGCGTCATGCAGAACAAAAACTTGAAGAAACTCGATAAGATTTTTTGCAATCTGAGTGAAAAAGAGTGTAAAATCTTTATGGAAATGTTGCAAAGAGAGGAAACAAGTGGATCGAAAGGTAATCAACATTAAGTTTTTATTTGACTTTTTACTAAAAACGAATTTCTTAACATTAATCGCTAACAAGTTTTAAACACTCAATTTCACTTTTTTTTAATGTTATGCAGGGACCGATAGCAAGGGAATGGAATCTCGTCCTAAGAGGACAAAAATTATTAAGGATGTAAACGATGATGATGACTTGATCATCAATTCATCTAGATTGGTTCTTGAAGTTAATTAGAGGGGAAAATTGTTTTACAGAGCTTTGAGGGATGTAGTGGAAAGAATGTATAGATGAAATTTCCACTTACAATACAAATAATCAATCCAATGACTCCACAAATCAAGTTATACATACACTACAAGAATCATTTCTGGAGCCATGGTCAATGAGACATGTGAGGCATGCAATAGAAAAAACTTACAATAACAAAAAATAAGCATATAAAAGGTATTATTACTAAACATGTTTTTCTATAATGTGTTTAAATAATTACCAAATTGATGCAGACCCTGACCCTCGGGCCAAGATCCACACAGGATCATTCTAAATTCTCCTTAAGCTGAAGTTGCTTCTTTGGCTCCTTGTCAAAACCTTTAACATTTTCGATCCACAGGTCCTTGCACAAGCGCCTTTCGCAACTCGCGTGTTCGAGCGTTGCAGACCCTCGACTTCTCCTCTCCTAACGCCGATACCCGAGCTGAGATGGGTATGGCTCTTTCTTATTAGCGCCTCCGCGCGTAACCATCGGCTAGAGAAAAATGCTAGTTTCTCTTGCAACTCGCAAGTTCGCGAGTTGAACGGTTGAATCTATGGGCCCCCATTTTTACGAGATTTCGAGACGCGAAAGCCAATGAAGTTTTGACTCCTTCGGTGACCCTCGAAACTCACAAATTTGTGACTTCTGATGTTTAACCCTTGTGCTTCTTTCTTACGAGATCCTGAAGAATGAGAAGTCAACCAGGGTGTTGACTCCCTTTTCGAACAACACGTGTCCACCACCTGTCACTACTTCTCCCTCTCTCTGGGCGTCTTATTCTCACGCCACCTGTCAACCACGTGGGTCCCACCAAGCGAATGTGCCATGTGTTGCACGAGCCCTCGCAACTCACAAGCTTGCAAGTTTTGCAATTGAAACTGACTTCCTTCAACCTCTAAGATCTTGATACACGATATCGTGAAGAGGTTGCTCCTACTTCTCGCTATCTGGGAATCCGTGCAACCAAAGGATTTTGTTTTCCCTCCTTATTCACGATATGTGATATTCCACACAGATTCATATCTAATAGTTCTCCTACGGATTTGATCCACGGTCTGGATCTCTCCCTCCACTTCTCGCAAGCTCGCAACTCTCGATCCCAAACGCTGCCTCCTCTGCTTTTCGACAAGCGAAATGCCGAAATTTTGAAACTCCACGGAGATTTCTGTCGCGACTCATGACTTCGAGACTTTCGTTTCTCTATGCTCCACTCTTCGTAGTCAGGATCCCCGATATACCAAGATGATCTAAAGGTTTGTACAAAGCACGGTCAACAGTCCATGTTGATTCTGGATCCTAGAGTGATGAGTTTACCTGCCTCTAACCACCTTGCAAATTCTCTGGATCCTACAGTTGTCGCGGCTTCGCAAGTTCTCCACGAAAAATTTCAACCGTTCGATTTCTTCCTCGAGAATCTTTGTGAAACAGAAAACGTCCTTCCCTTGAAGTGTTTCGATCTCCGTCTTCCTTTGAAGTGTTCAAAGATGTTATCCCTTCTGAGCTTTAACTTGTAAACTCGAGTCTCTAAAGGGACTCCTGCACGCACTCCTTGCGACAATCGTTCAAATACTCCTGGGTATTTGATCTTTCGACTCTATGCACTCCTTGCAATAGTCATCTTTCAACCTTCAACCTTAGTTGATAAGTTCTAAGGCCTCGACTAGCCTGCGCACACCTTGCACGGCTTTGGTGCTTCACCTGCACTTCTGCTGGAATGAGAAAAATGGTATCCCTCTTGAGCTTTCTGAGATACGACTCAGAAATTCGTCAACGCACACCTTGCGGACGCTTCACTGCACTCCTTGCAGGAACTTCTCTCACTCAGAAAGAGAAATAATTGAAACTCATTCTCTCTCTCTCTCAGACTTCAAACATTCAACATAAAGTCATACATTCAATACAGTATTAAAGAAAATACATAACAGAGAGATTAAAACAACTGTAAGCATATCATTCACCATGTATAAACAGAAAACATGATAACACCATGAAATCCGATTCAAAGCTTCATATATTAATTCAAAGCTCCTAAACATGAACTTCTCCTTTTTACTCTCTGCTACAGCTCTCCTCTTCTTTTCTATGCTAATGGTACAATACTACAATGATACAATGGTGAGGGTGTCTATATTTGTTTTCCCTCATACTCTCTAAACTATCTAATCTATTAATTCAAACCTACCTACTTTCATTAACTGGGCTTAAATGCCTTTTACATTGACAGATGAGAGCAAATCACTCACAATCTGTTTTCAACAGCCAGACATAAATGCAAATACGCTTCTAGCTATTACATTTATATCCGCTCCCTTAAAATTTCAAAACGTGAAAAATGTGTGTTGCGCTTTCCAGCTGTCTTTTGCCTCCACGCTCACTTGACTATTTACGATGCTCCTACATCATACTCCCTCGCTTGAAAATTTTCATGAACTTCTGTTCATGAGTTGTTGCACGGTCTATCCATGCTTCTGAATTTCTGCTTCATCTACCCAGCTGGCATCCTCAACTGGATGTCCTTTCCACTTGACCAAGTATTCAAAATACTCTTTCCTTATGGTCTTTTTTCTAATTCTCTTGTCAATTATGCTTTCCATATGTGGATTTTCAGCTACAGGCATCTGTTTAGTCCATTGAACCTCTGTATGTTCCTCCTCTGTTCCTACTTGTTCAGCTCTGTAAGGGTACAAGTCTGCAACATTGAATATCGGTGAAATTTCGATCCCATCAGGTAATTCAATCTCATATGCATTTGCCCCAAATTTCTTCAAGACCTTGCATGGTCCGATCTTTTTCATCTTCAGTTTGTTATATGTCCCGCTTGGGAACCTTTCCTTCCTCAGATGTGCAAGAATCAGATCACAAACTTCAAACTAAAGTTCTTGCCTATGTTGATCTGCTCTGCGCTTATATTCTTGGTTGGAACTCTGCAATCGCTCCTTGAATCGGTTGTGAAGCTCCTTCATTGCTCCTGCAAAATTCTTTGCACTAGCACTTCTGAATTCACTTCGTTCTGAATCCTTCAATTAAAAAACTCCCCTTGGCTACATTCCATATATAATTTGAAATGGACTCTGCCCTGTGCTTCTATTGAGTGAATCATTGTAAGCAAATTTCGCCTGTGGCAGAATGTGATCCCATTGAATGTGGTGTTCAGTCACTAGGCTTCTCAACAAGTCCCCCAAGCTTATGTTCATGACTTATGTTTTCCCATCTATTTGAGGATGATACGCTGACCTAAATGACAAACTTGTCCCTAGCTTCTTCCATAAAGTCCTCCAGAAATGTCCCACGAACTTAGTATCCCGATCAGAAACTATACTCCTTGGCAAGCCATGAAGTCTGACGACTTCCTTGAAAAACAGGTTCGCAGTATGAGTTGCGTCATTGGTTTTCTAGCATGGTATGAAATGTGCCATCTTGGAAAATCCGTCGACTACCACAAAGATCAAATCATAGTCTCTTTTTGTTATTGGCAATCCCAATATAAAATCCATGCTCACTGCATCCCACGGCCTTTCTGGTATGGGTAATGGCTGGTATAACCCTGTGTTCTACCTTTTCCCTTTTGTGTGCTGACAAATTCTACATCTCTCCACAAATTTCTTGACATCTGTCCTCATCCCTAGCCAAAAATATGAGCCATTCAATTTTGAGAACGTCTTATCATGACCGAAGTGTCCGGCCAATCCTCCAATGTGTTTTTCCTTCAATAGGTTCTCCCTGTGAAGCCCTAATATTGGCTCATTACCCCTTAATTGGGGCATATTATATTAGTAATTTTATTTTATTTATGTCGGCTTTAGGCCATTAGTTGTAGTTATACCTCCTAGTCTCCTATACATACCAAGGAGACATTTTCATTTTGAATCATCTTGTACTTGAACATTTAAGTGGGGTAAAAGGAGGTTGCCCCCTCGAAGAGGCTTATTATCTGAAATTATCTCTTTTTCAAGGCATTGAGTACTTTTCCTGAGATTTTTCTATGCTATATTGATGTTTGGTTCTTAACATATGGTATCAGAGCTCAAAGTCTTGGGGTTTCACTGCTACATCTAAGACACCGTGACATTTTCACTATAACCTTTTTTCTACAACGTTTCAGAAGGAACAGCTTGGATTATATTTATTAGACGGATCAAGGTATGTTGGGTTCAAAATTAAGCTCCTGAGGCCTTAGAATTTCGGAGATACAGCCTGTACAAGATAGGGTTCTGGAATCATCCTGAAATGAGTCATTGCGGAATTTTTTCTATAAAAAACTTTCTGTAATGTTTCAGACCCTAAAATTTGGAGGCCATTTACAGAAATTAGTAAGGTATTTGTGGTAAAAATTTCAGCTTCTGGGGCATCTTAAATTTGTAGATACACCTTATGTAAGATAGGGTATCTGACTAGTCCTATTGACTAGTATCAAGAAGGTGTTCCGGGTAAAACAATCATAACTTCTTGCTAGAGTATCCAAATTGAGTGGGACTGGTTTCATTGGATCATGGATAGTCTTTAGTATTTTGGGTGCAAGTTTCAGAATTTGATATCAATTATTTTGTGCGGGGCATGCTATACAAGTGAGATCTCCTGGAAAGGCCAAAATTCGGCAAGTTGTGAGGAAGTTACCATAAATTCCACTTGGCACATCCAATTTTGATCATACCTATGGCATTGCAGAGAAGAAATATCAGAGAACTACCTAAAAGAAAGTTTCATACTCAGAAGCATTGAAACTTGGGAGATAGAACAGAATAAATATTGTCTAGCAGAACTGCCTCAAAATCAAGATTCAAAAGTGATACTTGGCCAACATGCCACCAAAAAAGGGACCTTCTACACCAAATAAGCCTCCAGAAAATCCGAATTGGACTCTTGATGAAGGTGAAGAAATGCGTAGGGACATAAATGAACTACAAAAGAAGATGGATTCAATGGAAGCTAAGTTGGATACTAAGATGGATTCAATGGAAGATAAGTTGATGGATTCAATAGAAGCTAAGTTGGATACTAAGATGGATGGATTAAAGGGGGAGATCATGGAAGTATTGAAAATTTTCGTAACAGAAAATACACCCGAAAGTGAAAATGCATCCCATGAAATTCATGATGAGGACACAAGGAAGGTGAGTCAAGAATGGAGAAACTCCAACTTTGGATTGAAGACCAACCACGTTCCTAAGATTGATATGAGGAATTTTGATGGTAAGGATCCAAGCACATGGATACTTCAGATGGAGCAATTCTTTGATCTCCATAATGTTCCACATACACAAAAGGTACGAATTGCTTCTTTATATTTAGAACCTAATCAATTTGTTTGGTATTGGTGGCTTTGTTCTCGCAAATCACTCGTCACTTGGACAATTTTCACGGACGAAATGATAGCACACTATGAGGATACAAGGAGCAATACCTTCTTTAGCCAATTGATAAATCTCAAGAAAAAGGTTTCAGTTACCGAGCACATTGAGAACTTCCAAAGATTGAATATAAAGGTAACCAATATTCCAAATGAGCACTTGATTGATGTATTCATAGGAACATTAAAGGATAACATTCAACATGAGGTTCGCCTTTGGGAACCCAAATCATTGGAGAATGCATTTAAGGTGGCAAGAAATGTTGAAAGTAAAAATATGGCTATGGCTACTAGAAGGACCTATCTTAA